>JAKVIS010002228.1:0-24536 GCA_033119425.1 Bufotes viridis | reverse complement strand
TCTCCTGAGCTCCCTCTAGTGGTGGCTGTATATATCTGTATGTAGTAATCTCCCTGAGCTCCCTCTAGTGGTGGCTGTATATATCTGTATGTAGTAATCTCTGAGCTCCTCTGGTAGTGGTGGCTGTATATATCTGTATGTAGTAATCTCTGGGCTCCCTCTAGTGGTGGCTGTATATCTGTATGTAGTAATCTCCTGAGCTCCCTCTAGTGGTGGCTGTATATCTGTATGCAGTAATCTCCTGAGCTCCCTCTAGTGGTGGCTGTATATATCTGTATGCAGTAATCGTCCTGAGCTCCCTCTAGTGGTGGTTGTATATATCTGTATGCAGTAATCTCCTAGGCTCCCTCTAGTGGTGGCTGTATATATCTGTATGCAGTAATCTCCTGCAGGCTCCCTCTAGTGGTGGCTGTATATATCTGTATGTAGTAATCTTCTGAGCTCCCTCTAGTGGTGCCTGTATCTATCTGTATGTAGTAATCTCTTGAGCTCCCTCTAGTGGTGGCTGTATATATCTGTATGCAGTAATCTCTGAGCTCCCTCTAGTGGTGGCTGTATATATCTGTATGTAGTAGTCTCTGAGCTCCCTCTAGTGGTAGCTGTATATATCTGTATGTAGTAATCTCTGAGCTCCCTCTAGTGGTGGCTGTATATATCTGTATGTAGTAATCTCCTGAGCTCCCTCTAGTGGTGGCTGTATATATCTGTATGTAGTAATCTCCTGAGCTCCCTCTAGTGGTGGCTGTATATATCTGTATGTAGTAATCTCTGAGCTCCCTCTAGTGGTGGCTGTATATATCTGTATGCAGTAATCTCCTGAGGCTCCCTCTAGTGAGGTGGCTGTATATATCTGTATGCAGTAATCTCCTGAGCTCCCCTCTAGTGGTGGCTGTATATATCTGTATGCAGTAATCTCCTGGGCTCCCTCTAGTGGTGGCTGTATATATCTGTATGCAGTAATCTCCTGAGCTCCCTCTAGTGGTGGCTGTATATATCTGTATGCAGTAATCTCCTGAGCTCCCTCTAGTGGTGGCTGTATATATCTGTATGTAGTAATCTCCTGAGCTCCCTCTAGTGGTGGCTGTATGTATATCTGTATGTAGTAATCTCCTGAGCTCCCTCTAGTGGTGGCTGTATATATCTGTATGTAGTAGTCTCTGAAGCTCCCTCTAGTGGTGGCTGTATATATCTGTATGTAGTAATCTCCTGAGGCTCCCTCTAGTGGTGGCTGTATATATCTGTATGTAGTAATCTCCTGAGCTCCCTCCTAGTGGTGGCTGTATATATCTGTATGCAGTAATCTCCTGAGCTCCCTCTAGTGGTGGCTGTATCTATCTGTATGCAGTAATCTTCCTAGCGCTCCCTCTAGTGGTGGCTGTATCTATCTGTATGCAGTAATCTCCTGAGCTCCCTCTAGTGGTGGCTGTATATATCTGTATGTAGTAATCTCCTGAGCTCCCTCTAGTGGTGCGCTGTATATATCTGTATGTAGTAATCTCCTGAGCTCCCTCTAGTGGTGGCTGTATATACATCTGTATGTAGTAATCTCCTGAGCTCCCTCTAGTGGTGGCTGTATATATCTGTATGTAGTAATCTCCTGAGCTCCCTCTAGTGGTGGCTGTATATATCTGTATGTAGTAATCTCCTGAGCTCCCTCTAGTGGTGGCTGTATATATCTGTATGCAGTAATCTCCTGAGCTCCCTCTAGTGGTGGCTGTATATATCTGTATGTAGTAATCTCCTGAGCTCCCTCTAGTGGTGGCTGTATATATCTGTATGTAGTAATCTCCTGAGCTCCCTCTAGTGGTGGCTGTATATATCTGTATGCAGTAATCTCCTGAGCTCCCTCTAGTGGTGGCTGTATATATCTGTATGCAGTAATCTCCTGAGCTCCCTCTAGTGGTGGCTGTATATATCTGTATGCAGTAATCTCCTGAGCTCCCTCTAGTGGTGGCATGTATCTATCTGTATGCAGTAATCTCCTGAGCTCCCTCTAGTGGTGGCTGTATATATCTGTATGTAGTAATCTCCTGAGCTCCCTCTAGTGGTGGCTGTATATATCTGTATGTAGTAATCTCCTGAGCTTCCTCTAGTGGTGGCTGTATATATCTGTATGTAGTAATCTCCTGAGCTCCCTCTAGTGGTGGCTGTATATATCTGTATGTAGTTATCTCCTGAGCTCCCTCTAGTGGTGGCTGTATATATCTGTATGTAGTAATCTCCTGAGCTCCCTCTAGTGGTGGCTGTATATATCTGTATGTAGTAATCTCCTGAGCTCCCTCTAGTGGTGGCTGTATATATCTGTATGTAGTAATCTCCTGAGCTCCCTCTAGTGGTGGCTGTATATATCTGTATGTAGTAATCTCCTGAGCTCCCTCTAGTGGTGGCTGTATATATCTGTATGTAGTAATCTCCTGAGCTCCCTCTAGTGGTGGCTGTATATATCTGTATGCAGTAATCTCCTGAGCTCCCTCTAGTGGTGGCTGTATATATCTGTATGCAGTAATCTCCTGAGCTCCCTCTAGTGGTGGCTGTATATATCTGTATGCAGTAATCTCCTGAGCCTCCTCTAGTGGTGGCTGTATATATCTGTATGTAGTAATCTCCTGAGCTCCCTCTAGTGGTGGCTGTATATATCTGTATGTAGTAATCTCCTGAGCTCCCTCTAGTGGTGGCTGTATATATCTGTATGTAGTAATCTCCTGAGCTCCCTCTAGTGGTGGCTGTATATATCTGTATGCAGTAATCTCTGAGCTCCCTCTAGTGGTGGCTGTATATATCTGTATGTAGTAATCTCCTGAGCTCCCTCTAGTGGTGGCTGTATATATCTGTATGCAGTAATCTCCTGAGCTCCCTCTAGTGGTGGCTGTATATATCTGTATGTAGTAATCTCCTGAGCTCCCTCTAGTGGTGGCTGTATATATCTGTATGCAGTAATCTCCTGAGCTCCTCTCTAGTGGTGGCTGTATATATCTGTATGTAGTAATCTCCTGAGCTCCCTCTAGTGGTGGCTGTATATATCTGTATGTAGTAATCTCCTGAGCTCCCTCTAGTGGTGGCTGTATATATCTGTATGTAGTAATCTCCTGAGCTCCTCTAGTGGTGGCTGTATATATCTGTATGTAGTAATCTCCTGAGCTCCTCTAGTGGTGGCTGTATATATCTGTATGTAGTAATCTCCTGAGCTCCCTCTAGTGGTGGCTGTATATATCTGTATGTAGTAATCTCCTGAGCTCCCTCTAGTGGTGGCTGTATATATCTGTATGTAGTAATCTCCTGAGCTCCCTCTAGTGGTGGCTGTATATATCTGTATGTAGTAATCTCCTGAAGCTCCCTCTCGTGGTGGCTGTATATATCTGTATGTAGTAATCTCCTGAGACTCCCTCTAGTGGTGGCTGTATATATCTGTATGCAGTAATCTCCTGAGCTCTCTCTAGTGACGGTTACATATCTGTATGCAGTAATCTCCTGAGCTCCTCTAGTGGTGGCTGTATATATCTGTATGTAGTAATCTCCTGAGCTCCCTCTAGTGGTGGCTGTATATATCTGTATGTAGTAATCTCCTGAGCTCCCTCTAGTGGTGGCTGTATATATCTGTATGTAGTAATCTCCTGAGCTCCCTCTAGTGGTGGCTGTATATATCTGTATGTAGTAATCTCCTGAGCTCCCTCTAGTGGTGGCTGTATATATCTGTATGTAGTAATCTCCTGAGCTCCCTCTAGTGGTGGCTGTATATATCTGTATGTAGTAATCTCCTGAGCTCCCTCTAGTGGTGGCTGTATATATCTGTATGTAGTAATCTCCTGAGCTCCCTCTAGTGGTGGCTGTATATATCTGTATGTAGTAATCTCCTGAGCTCCCTCTAGTGGTGGCTGTATATATCTGTATGCAGTAATCTCCTGAGCTCCTCTAGTGGTGGCTGTATATATCTGTATGTAGTAATCTCCTGAGCTCCCTCTAGTGGTGGCTGTATATATCTGTATGTAGTAATCTCCTGAGCTCCCTCTAGTGGTGGCTGTATATATCTGTATGCAGTAATCTCCTGAGCTCCCTCTAGTGGTGGCTGTATATATCTGTATGTAGTAATCTCCTGAGCTCCCTCTAGTGGTGGCTGTATATATCTGTATGTAGTAATCTCCTGAGCTCCCTCTAGTGGTGGCTGTATATATCTGTATGTAGTAATCTCCTGAGCTCCCTCTAGTGGTGGCTGTATATATCTGTATGTAGTAATCTCCTGAGCTCCCTCTAGTGGTGGCTGTATATATCTGTATGTAGTAATCTCCTGAGCTCCCTCTAGTGGTGGCTGTATATATCTGTATGCAGTAATCTCCTGAGCTCCCTCTAGTGGTGGCTGTATATATCTGTATGCAGTAATCTCCTGAGCTCCCTCTAGTGGTGGCTGTATATATCTGTATGCAGTAATCTCCTGAGCTCCCTCTAGTGGTGGCTGTATATATCTGTATGTAGTAATCTCCTGAGCTCCCTCTAGTGGTGGCTGTATATATCTGTATGTAGTAATCTCCTGAGCTCCCTCTAGTGGTGGCTGTATATATCTGTATGTAGTAATCTCCTGAGCTCCCTCTAGTGGTGGCTGTATATATCTGTATGTAGTAATCTCCTGAGCTCCTCTAGTGGTGGCTGTATATATCTGTATGCAGTAATCTCCTGAGCTCCCTCTAGTGGTGGCTGTATATATCTGTATGTAGTAATCTCCTGAGCTCCCTCTAGTGGTGGCTGTATATATCTGTATGTAGTAATCTCCTGAGCTCCCTCTAGTGGTGGCTGTATATATCTGTATGTAGTAATCTCCTGAGCTCCCTCTAGTGGTGGCTGTATATATCTGTATGCAGTAATCTCCTGAGCTCCTCTAGTGGTGGCTGTATATATCTGTATGTAGTAATCTCCTGAGCTCCCTCTAGTGGTGGCTGTATATATCTGTATGCAGTAATCTCCTGAGCTCCTCTAGTGGTGGCTGTATATATCTGTATGTAGTAATCTCCTGAGCTCCCTCTAGTGGTGGCTGTATATATCTGTATGTAGTAATCTCCTGAGCTCCCTCTAGTGGTGGCTGTATATATCTGTATGTAGTAATCTCCTGAGCTCCTCTAGTGGTGGCTGTATATATCTGTATGTAGTAATCTCCTGAGCTCCCTCTAGTGGTGGCTGTATATATCTGTATGCAGTAATCTCCTGAGCTCCCTCTAGTGGTGGCTGTATATATCTGTATGTAGTAATCTCCTGAGCTCCCTCTAGTGGTGGCTGTATATATCTGTATGTAGTAATCTCCTGAGCTCCCTCTAGTGGTGGCTGTATATATCTGTATGTAGTAATCTCCTGAGCTCCCTCTAGTGGTGGCTGTATATATCTGTAGTGAAAATCTCCTGAGCTCCTCTAGTGGTGGCTGTATATATCTGTATGTAGTAATCTCCCTGAGCGCTCCATCTCAGTGGTGGCTGTATATATCTGTATGTAGTAATCTCCTGAGCTCCTCTTAGTGGCTGTATATATCTGTATGCAGTAATCTCCTGAGCTCCTCTAGTGGTGGCTGTATATATCTGTATGCAGTAATCTCTCTGAGTCCTCTAGTGGTGGCTGTATATATCTGTATGTAGTAATCTCCTGAGCTCCCTCTAGTGGTGGCTGTATATATCTGTATGCAGTAATCTCCTGAGCTCCCTCTAGTGGTGGCTGTATATATCTGTATGTAGTAATCTCCTGAGCTCCTCTAGTGGTGGCTGTATATATCTGTATGTAGTAATCTCCTGAGCTCCTCTAGTGGTGGCTGTATATATCTGTATGTAGTAATCTCCTGAGCTCCCTCTAGTGGTGGCTGTATATATCTGTATGTAGTAATCTCCTGAGCTCCCTCTAGTGGTGGCTGTATATATCTGTATGTAGTAATCTCCTGAGCTCCCTCTAGTGGTGGCTGTATATATCTGTATGTAGTAATCTCCTGAGCTCCTCTAGTGGTGGCTGTATATATCTGTATGTAGTAATCTCCTGAGCTCCTCTAGTGGTGGCTGTATATATCTGTATGTAGTAATCTCCTGAGCTCCTCTAGTGGTGGCTGTATATATCTGTATGTAGTAATCTCCTGAGCTCCCTCTAGTGGTGGCTGTATATATCTGTATGTAGTAATCTCCTGAGCTCCCTCTAGTGGTGGCTGTATATATCTGTATGTAGTAATCTCCTGAGCTCCCTCTAGTGGTGGCTGTATATATCTGTATGTAGTAATCTCCTGAGCTCCTCTAGTGGTGGCTGTATATATCTGTATGTAGTAATCTCCTGAGCTCCCTCTAGTGGTGGCTGTATATATCTGTATGTAGTAATCTCCTGAGCTCCTCTAGTGGTGGCTGTATATATCTGTATGTAGTAATCTCCTGAGCTCCCTCTAGTGGTGGCTGTATATATCTGTATGTAGTAATCTCCTGAGCTCCTCTAGTGGTGGCTGTATATATCTGTATGTAGTAATCTCCTGAGCTCCCTCTAGTGGTGGCTGTATATATCTGTATGTAGTAATCTCCTGAGCTCCCTCTAGTGGTGGCTGTATATATCTGTATGTAGTAATCTCCTGAGCTCCTCTAGTGGTGGCTGTATATATCTGTATGTAGTAATCTCCTGAGCTCCCTCTAGTGGTGGCTGTATATATCTGTATGCAGTAATCTCCTGAGCTCCCTCTAGTGGTGGCTGTATATATCTGTATGTAGTAATCTCCTGAGCTCCTCTAGTGGTGGCTGTATATATCTGTATGCAGTAATCTCCTGAGCTCCCTCTAGTGGTGGCTGTATATATCTGTATGTAGTAATCTCCTGAGCTCCCTCTAGTGGTGGCTGTATATATCTGTATGTAGTAATCTCCTGAGCTCCCTCTAGTGGTGGCTGTATATATCTGTATGTAGTAATCTCCTGAGCTCCCTCTAGTGGTGGCTGTATATATCTGTATGTAGTAATCTCCTGAGCTCCCTCTAGTGGTGGCTGTATATATCTGTATGTAGTAATCTCCTGAGCTCCTCTAGTGGTGGCTGTATATATCTGTATGTAGTAATCTCCTGAGCTCCTCTAGTGGTGGCTGTATATATCTGTATGCAGTAATCTCCTGAGCTCCCTCTAGTGGTGGCTGTATATATCTGTATGTAGTAATCTCCTGAGCTCCCTCTAGTGGTGGCTGTATATATCTGTATGTAGTAATCTCCTGAGCTCCCTCTAGTGGTGGCTGTATATATCTGTATGTAGTAATCTCCTGAGCTCCCTCTAGTGGTGGCTGTATATATCTGTATGTAGTAATCTCCTGAGCTCCCTCTAGTGGTGGCTGTATATATCTGTATGTAGTAATCTCCTGAGCTCCTCTAGTGGTGGCTGTATATATCTGTATGTAGTAATCTCCTGAGCTCCTCTAGTGGTGGCTGTATATATCTGTATGTAGTAATCTCCTGAGCTCCCTCTAGTGGTGGCTGTATATATCTGTATGTAGTAATCTCCTGAGCTCCCTCTAGTGGTGGCTGCATGTCATCTGTATGTAATAACTTCCAGAGCCCTCTAGACTGGCAGCTGTATATAACAGTAATAGTTAGTAAAACACCGAGCTCCCAAAGAATCTAAGTCGTGGCATGCATCATATCTGTAATGTAGGGATCTCCTGAGCTTCCTCTAGTGGTGGCTGTATATATCAGTAGGTGCAGTCCTGTCTGCACTGAGCTCCTCTCGTCTTGGCTGTATCATATCTGTATGCAGTAATCTACTCCCGGGATCCTGCTACTCGCTATGTATATCTGCATGTGGTGATGCTCCCATGAGTTCCTCTAGTGGTGGCTGTATATATCGGTATCCAGCCTACCTCCTGAGCTCCCTCTAATGATTGGCTGCATATAATCTGTATGCAGCAATCTCCTCAGCCCTCTACTGGTGTGGCTGTATATATCTGTATGCAGTAATCTCCTGAGCTCACCCCAGTGGTGGGCTAGCACATATCTGTGTGCAGTAATCTCCTGAGCTCCCCTAGTGGTGGCTGTATATATCTGTATGTAGTAACCTCCTGAGCTCCTCTAGTGGTGGCTGTATATATCTGTATGTAGTAATCTCCTGAGCTCCCTCTAGTGGTGGCTGTATATATCTGTATGTAGTAATCTTCCTGAGCTCCCTCTAGTGGTGGCTGTATATATCTGTATGTAGTAATCTCCTGAGCTCCTCTAGTGGTGGCTGTTATATATCTGTATGTAGTAATCTCCTGAGCTCCCTAGTGGTGGCTGTATATATCTGTATGTAGTAATCTCCTGAGCTCCTCTAGTGGTGGCTGTATATATCTGTATGCAGTAATCTCCTGAGCTCCTCTAGTGGTGGCTGTATATATCTGTATGCAGTAATCTCCTGAGCTCCTCTAGTGGTGGCTGTATATATCTGTATGTAGTAATCTCCTGAGCTCCTCTAGTGGTGGCTGTATATATCTGTATGTAGTAATCTCCTGAGCTCCTCTAGTGGTGGCTGTATATATCTGTATGCAGTAATCTCCTGAGCTCCCTCTAGTGGTGGCTGTATATATCTGTATGTAGTAATCTCCTGAGCTCCCTCTAGTGGTGGCTGTATATATCTGTATGTAGTAATCTCCTGAGCTTCCTCTAGTGGTGGCTGTATATATCTGTATGTAGTAATCTCCTGAGCTCCCTCTAGTGGTGGCTGTATATATCTGTATGTAGTAATCTCCTGAGCTCCCTCTAGTGGTGGCTGTATATATCTGTATGCAGTAATCTCCTGAGCTCCTCTAGTGGTGGCTGTATATATCTGTATGCAGTAATCTCCTGAGCTCCCTCTAGTGGTGGCTGTATATATCTGTATGTAGTAATCTCCTGAGCTCCCTCTAGTGGTGGCTGTATATATCTGTATGTAGTAATCTCCTGAGCTCCTCTAGTGGTGGCTGTATATATCTGTATGTAGTAATCTCCTGAGCTCCCTCTAGTGGTGGCTGTATATATCTGTATGTAGTAATCTCCTGAGCTCCTCTAGTGGTGGCTGTATATATCTGTATGTAGTAATCTCCTGAGCTCCTCTAGTGGTGGCTGTATATATCTGTATGTAGTAATCTCCTGAGCTCCCTCTAGTGGTGGCTGTATATATCTGTATGCAGTAATCTCCTGAGCTCCCTCTAGTGGTGGCTGTATATATCTGTATGTAGTAATCTCCTGAGCTCCTCTAGTGGTGGCTGTATATATCTGTATGTAGTAATCTCCTGAGCTCCCTCTAGTGGTGGCTGTATATATCTGTATGCAGTAATCTCCTGAGCTCCCTCTAGTGGTGGCTGTATATATCTGTATGTAGTAATCTCCTGAGCTCCCTCTAGTGGTGGCTGTATATATCTGTATGTAGTAATCTCCTGAGCTCCCTCTAGTGGTGGCTGTATATATCTGTATGTAGTAATCTCCTGAGCTCCTCTAGTGGTGGCTGTATATATCTGTATGTAGTAATCTCCTGAGCTCCTCTAGTGGTGGCTGTATATATCTGTATGTAGTAATCTCCTGAGCTCCTCTAGTGGTGGCTGTATATATCTGTATGTAGTAATCTCCTGAGCTCCTCTAGTGGTGGCTGTATATATCTGTATGCAGTAATCTCCTGAGCTCCTCTAGTGGTGGCTGTATATATCTGTATGTAGTAATCTCCTGAGCTCCTCTAGTGGTGGCTGTATATATCTGTATGTAGTAATCTCCTGAGCTCCTCTAGTGGTGGCTGTATATATCTGTATGTAGTAATCTCCTGAGCTCCTCTAGTGGTGGCTGTATATATCTGTATGTAGTAATCTCCTGAGCTCCTCTAGTGGTGGCTGTATATATCTGTATGTAGTAATCTCCTGAGCTCCCTCTAGTGGTGGCTGTATATATCTGTATGTAGTAATCTCCTGAGCTCCTCTAGTGGTGGCTGTATATATCTGTATGCAGTAATCTCCTGAGCTCCTCTAGTGGTGGCTGTATATATCTGTATGTAGTAATCTCCTGAGCTCCCTCTAGTGGTGGCTGTATATATCTGTATGTAGTAATCTCCTGAGCTCCCTCTAGTGGTGGCTGTATATATCTGTATGTAGTAATCTCCTGAGCTCCTCTAGTGGTGGCTGTATATATCTGTATGTAGTAATCTCCTGAGCTCCCTCTAGTGGTGGCTGTATATATCTGTATGTAGTAATCTCCTGAGCTCCCTCTAGTGGTGGCTGTATATATCTGTATGTAGTAATCTCCTGAGCTCCTCTAGTGGTGGCTGTATATATCTGTATGTAGTAATCTCCTGAGCTCCTCTAGTGGTGGCTGTATATATCTGTATGTAGTAATCTCCTGAGCTCCTCTAGTGGTGGCTGTATATATCTGTATGCAGTAATCTCCTGAGCTCCCTCTAGTGGTGGCTGTATATATCTGTATGTAGTAATCTCCTGAGCTCCCTCTAGTGGTGGCTGTATATATCTGTATGTAGTAATCTCCTGAGCTCCTCTAGTGGTGGCTGTATATATCTGTATGTAGTAATCTCCTGAGCTCTCTAGTGGTGGCTGTATATATCTGTATGTAGTAATCTCCTGAGCTCCCTCTAGTGGTGGCTGTATATATCTGTATGTAGTAATCTCCTGAGCTCCCTCTAGTGGTGGCTGTATATATCTGTATGTAGTAATCTCCTGAGCTCCCTCTAGTGGTGGCTGTATATATCTGTATGTAGTAATCTCCTGAGCTCCTCTAGTGGTGGCTGTATATATCTGTATGCAGTAATCTCCTGAGCTCCCTCTAGTGGTGGCTGTATATATCTGTATGTAGTAATCTCCTGAGCTCCTCTAGTGGTGGCTGTATATATCTGTATGTAGTAATCTCCTGAGCTCCTCTAGTGGTGGCTGTATATATCTGTATGTAGTAATCTCCTGAGCTCCCTCTAGTGGTGGCTGTATATATCTGTATGTAGTAATCTCCTGAGCTCCCTCTAGTGGTGGCTGTATATATCTGTATGCAGTAATCTCCTGAGCTCCCTCTAGTGGTGGCTGTATATATCTGTATGTAGTAATCTCCTGAGCTCCTCTAGTGGTGGCTGTATATATCTGTATGCAGTAATCTCCTGAGCTCCCTCTAGTGGTGGCTGTATATATCTGTATGTAGTAATCTCCTGAGCTCCTCTAGTGGTGGCTGTATATATCTGTATGTAGTAATCTCCTGAGCTCCCTCTAGTGGTGGCTGTATATATCTGTATGTAGTAATCTCCTGAGCTCCCTCTAGTGGTGGCTGTATATATCTGTATGTAGTAATCTCCTGAGCTCCTCTAGTGGTGGCTGTATATATCTGTATGTAGTAATCTCCTGAGCTCCCTCTAGTGGTGGCTGTATATATCTGTATGTAGTAATCTCCTGAGCTCCCTCTAGTGGTGGCTGTATATATCTGTATGTAGTAATCTCCTGAGCTCCCTCTAGTGGTGGCTGTATATATCTGTATGTAGTAATCTCCTGAGCTCCCTCTAGTGGTGGCTGTATATATCTGTATGTAGTAATCTCCTGAGCTCCCTCTAGTGGTGGCTGTATATATCTGTATGTAGTAATCTCCTGAGCTCCCTCTAGTGGTGGCTGTATATATCTGTATGTAGTAATCTCCTGAGCTCCCTCTAGTGGTGGCTGTATATATCTGTATGTAGTAATCTCCTGAGCTCCCTCTAGTGGTGGCTGTATATATCTGTATGTAGTAATCTCCTGAGCTCCTCTAGTGGTGGCTGTATATATCTGTATGTAGTAATCTCCTGAGCTCCTCTAGTGGTGGCTGTATATATCTGTATGCAGTAATCTCCTGAGCTCCCTCTAGTGGTGGCTGTATATATCTGTATGTAGTAATCTCCTGAGCTCCCTCTAGTGGTGGCTGTATATATCTGTATGTAGTAATCTCCTGAGCTCCCTCTAGTGGTGGCTGTATATATCTGTATGTAGTAATCTCCTGAGCTCCTCTAGTGGTGGCTGTATATATCTGTATGTAGTAATCTCCTGAGCTCCTCTAGTGGTGGCTGTATATATCTGTATGTAGTAATCTCCTGAGCTCCCTCTAGTGGTGGCTGTATATATCTGTATGTAGTAATCTCCTGAGCTCCTCTAGTGGTGGCTGTATATATCTGTATGCAGTAATCTCCTGAGCTCCTCTAGTGGTGGCTGTATATATCTGTATGTAGTAATCTCCTGAGCTCCCTCTAGTGGTGGCTGTATATATCTGTATGTAGTAATCTCCTGAGCTCCCTCTAGTGGTGGCTGTATATATCTGTATGTAGTAATCTCCTGAGCTCCTCTAGTGGTGGCTGTATATATCTGTATGTAGTAATCTCCTGAGCTCCTCTAGTGGTGGCTGTATATATCTGTATGTAGTAATCTCCTGAGCTCCTCTAGTGGTGGCTGTATATATCTGTATGTAGTAATCTCCTGAGCTCCCTCTAGTGGTGGCTGTATATATCTGTATGTAGTAATCTCCTGAGCTCCTCTAGTGGTGGCTGTATATATCTGTATGTAGTAATCTCCTGAGCTCCTCTAGTGGTGGCTGTATATATCTGTATGTAGTAATCTCCTGAGCTCCCTCTAGTGGTGGCTGTATATATCTGTATGTAGTAATCTCCTGAGCTCCCTCTAGTGGTGGCTGTATATATCTGTATGTAGTAATCTCCTGAGCTCCTCTAGTGGTGGCTGTATATATCTGTATGTAGTAATCTCCTGAGCTCCTCTAGTGGTGGCTGTATATATCTGTATGTAGTAATCTCCTGAGCTCCCTCTAGTGGTGGCTGTATATATCTGTATGTAGTAATCTCCTGAGCTCCCTCTAGTGGTGGCTGTATATATCTGTATGTAGTAATCTCCTGAGCTCCCTCTAGTGGTGGCTGTATATATCTGTATGTAGTAATCTCCTGAGCTCCCTCTAGTGGTGGCTGTATATATCTGTATGTAGTAATCTCCTGAGCTCCTCTAGTGGTGGCTGTATATATCTGTATGTAGTAATCTCCTGAGCTCCTCTAGTGGTGGCTGTATATATCTGTATGTAGTAATCTCCTGAGCTCCTCTAGTGGTGGCTGTATATATCTGTATGTAGTAATCTCCTGAGCTCCTCTAGTGGTGGCTGTATATATCTGTATGTAGTAATCTCCTGAGCTCCTCTAGTGGTGGCTGTATATATCTGTATGTAGTAATCTCCTGAGCTCCTCTAGTGGTGGCTGTATATATCTGTATGTAGTAATCTCCTGAGCTCCCTCTAGTGGTGGCTGTATATATCTGTATGTAGTAATCTCCTGAGCTCCCTCTAGTGGTGGCTGTATATATCTGTATGTAGTAATCTCCTGAGCTCCCTCTAGTGGTGGCTGTATATATCTGTATGTAGTAATCTCCTGAGCTCCTCTAGTGGTGGCTGTATATATCTGTATGTAGTAATCTCCTGAGCTCCTCTAGTGGTGGCTGTATATATCTGTATGTAGTAATCTCCTGAGCTCCCTCTAGTGGTGGCTGTATATATCTGTATGTAGTAATCTCCTGAGCTCCTCTAGTGGTGGCTGTATATATCTGTATGTAGTAATCTCCTGAGCTCCTCTAGTGGTGGCTGTATATATCTGTATGTAGTAATCTCCTGAGCTCCTCTAGTGGTGGCTGTATATATCTGTATGTAGTAATCTCCTGAGCTCCCTCTAGTGGTGGCTGTATATATCTGTATGTAGTAATCTCCTGAGCTCCTCTAGTGGTGGCTGTATATATCTGTATGTAGTAATCTCCTGAGCTCCTCTAGTGGTGGCTGTATATATCTGTATGTAGTAATCTCCTGAGCTCCCTCTAGTGGTGGCTGTATATATCTGTATGTAGTAATCTCCTGAGCTCCTCTAGTGGTGGCTGTATATATCTGTATGTAGTAATCTCCTGAGCTCCTCTAGTGGTGGCTGTATATATCTGTATGTAGTAATCTCCTGAGCTCCCTCTAGTGGTGGCTGTATATATCTGTATGTAGTAATCTCCTGAGCTCCCTCTAGTGGTGGCTGTATATATCTGTATGTAGTAATCTCCTGAGCTCCTCTAGTGGTGGCTGTATATATCTGTATGTAGTAATCTCCTGAGCTCCCTCTAGTGGTGGCTGTATATATCTGTATGTAGTAATCTCCTGAGCTCCCTCTAGTGGTGGCTGTATATATCTGTATGTAGTAATCTCCTGAGCTCCCTCTAGTGGTGGCTGTATATATCTGTATGTAGTAATCTCCTGAGCTCCCTCTAGTGGTGGCTGTATATATCTGTATGTAGTAATCTCCTGAGCTCCCTCTAGTGGTGGCTGTATATATCTGTATGTAGTAATCTCCTGAGCTCCCTCTAGTGGTGGCTGTATATATCTGTATGTAGTAATCTCCTGAGCTCCTCTAGTGGTGGCTGTATATATCTGTATGTAGTAATCTCCTGAGCTCCCTCTAGTGGTGGCTGTATATATCTGTATGTAGTAATCTCCTGAGCTCCTCTAGTGGTGGCTGTATATATCTGTATGTAGTAATCTCCTGAGCTCCTCTAGTGGTGGCTGTATATATCTGTATGTAGTAATCTCCTGAGCTCCTCTAGTGGTGGCTGTATATATCTGTATGTAGTAATCTCCTGAGCTCCTCTAGTGGTGGCTGTATATATCTGTATGTAGTAATCTCCTGAGCTCCTCTAGTGGTGGCTGTATATATCTGTATGTAGTAATCTCCTGAGCTCCCTCTAGTGGTGGCTGTATATATCTGTATGTAGTAATCTCCTGAGCTCCCTCTAGTGGTGGCTGTATATATCTGTATGTAGTAATCTCCTGAGCTCCCTCTAGTGGTGGCTGTATATATCTGTATGTAGTAATCTCCTGAGCTCCCTCTAGTGGTGGCTGTATATATCTGTATGTAGTAATCTCCTGAGCTCCCTCTAGTGGTGGCTGTATATATCTGTATGTAGTAATCTCCTGAGCTCCTCTAGTGGTGGCTGTATATATCTGTATGTAGTAATCTCCTGAGCTCCCTCTAGTGGTGGCTGTATATATCTGTATGTAGTAATCTCCTGAGCTCCCTCTAGTGGTGGCTGTATATATCTGTATGTAGTAATCTCCTGAGCTCCCTCTAGTGGTGGCTGTATATATCTGTATGTAGTAATCTCCTGAGCTCCCTCTAGTGGTGGCTGTATATATCTGTATGTAGTAATCTCCTGAGCTCCTCTAGTGGTGGCTGTATATATCTGTATGTAGTAATCTCCTGAGCTCCCTCTAGTGGTGGCTGTATATATCTGTATGTAGTAATCTCCTGAGCTCCTCTAGTGGTGGCTGTATATATCTGTATGTAGTAATCTCCTGAGCTCCCTCTAGTGGTGGCTGTATATATCTGTATGTAGTAATCTCCTGAGCTCCTCTAGTGGTGGCTGTATATATCTGTATGTAGTAATCTCCTGAGCTCCTCTAGTGGTGGCTGTATATATCTGTATGTAGTAATCTCCTGAGCTCCTCTAGTGGTGGCTGTATATATCTGTATGTAGTAATCTCCTGAGCTCCTCTAGTGGTGGCTGTATATATCTGTATGTAGTAATCTCCTGAGCTCCCTCTAGTGGTGGCTGTATATATCTGTATGTAGTAATCTCCTGAGCTCCCTCTAGTGGTGGCTGTATATATCTGTATGTAGTAATCTCCTGAGCTCCTCTAGTGGTGGCTGTATATATCTGTATGTAGTAATCTCCTGAGCTCCTCTAGTGGTGGCTGTATATATCTGTATGTAGTAATCTCCTGAGCTCCTCTAGTGGTGGCTGTATATATCTGTATGTAGTAATCTCCTGAGCTCCTCTAGTGGTGGCTGTATATATCTGTATGTAGTAATCTCCTGAGCTCCTCTAGTGGTGGCTGTATATATCTGTATGTAGTAATCTCCTGAGCTCCCTCTAGTGGTGGCTGTATATATCTGTATGTAGTAATCTCCTGAGCTCCTCTAGTGGTGGCTGTATATATCTGTATGTAGTAATCTCCTGAGCTCCTCTAGTGGTGGCTGTATATATCTGTATGTAGTAATCTCCTGAGCTCCCTCTAGTGGTGGCTGTATATATCTGTATGTAGTAATCTCCTGAGCTCCCTCTAGTGGTGGCTGTATATATCTGTATGTAGTAATCTCCTGAGCTCCTCTAGTGGTGGCTGTATATATCTGTATGTAGTAATCTCCTGAGCTCCCTCTAGTGGTGGCTGTATATATCTGTATGTAGTAATCTCCTGAGCTCCCTCTAGTGGTGGCTGTATATATCTGTATGTAGTAATCTCCTGAGCTCCCTCTAGTGGTGGCTGTATATATCTGTATGTAGTAATCTCCTGAGCTCCCTCTAGTGGTGGCTGTATATATCTGTATGTAGTAATCTCCTGAGCTCCCTCTAGTGGTGGCTGTATATATCTGTATGTAGTAATCTCCTGAGCTCCCTCTAGTGGTGGCTGTATATATCTGTATGTAGTAATCTCCTGAGCTCCCTCTAGTGGTGGCTGTATATATCTGTATGTAGTAATCTCCTGAGCTCCTCTAGTGGTGGCTGTATATATCTGTATGTAGTAATCTCCTGAGCTCCCTCTAGTGGTGGCTGTATATATCTGTATGTAGTAATCTCCTGAGCTCCTCTAGTGGTGGCTGTATATATCTGTATGTAGTAATCTCCTGAGCTCCTCTAGTGGTGGCTGTATATATCTGTATGTAGTAATCTCCTGAGCTCCTCTAGTGGTGGCTGTATATATCTGTATGTAGTAATCTCCTGAGCTCCCTCTAGTGGTGGCTGTATATATCTGTATGTAGTAATCTCCTGAGCTCCTCTAGTGGTGGCTGTATATATCTGTATGTAGTAATCTCCTGAGCTCCCTCTAGTGGTGGCTGTATATATCTGTATGTAGTAATCTCCTGAGCTCCCTCTAGTGGTGGCTGTATATATCTGTATGTAGTAATCTCCTGAGCTCCCTCTAGTGGTGGCTGTATATATCTGTATGTAGTAATCTCCTGAGCTCCTCTAGTGGTGGCTGTATATATCTGTATGTAGTAATCTCCTGAGCTCCTCTAGTGGTGGCTGTATATATCTGTATGTAGTAATCTCCTGAGCTCCCTCTAGTGGTGGCTGTATATATCTGTATGTAGTAATCTCCTGAGCTCCCTCTAGTGGTGGCTGTATATATCTGTATGTAGTAATCTCCTGAGCTCCCTCTAGTGGTGGCTGTATATATCTGTATGTAGTAATCTCCTGAGCTCCCTCTAGTGGTGGCTGTATATATCTGTATGTAGTAATCTCCTGAGCTCCCTCTAGTGGTGGCTGTATATATCTGTATGTAGTAATCTCCTGAGCTCCCTCTAGTGGTGGCTGTATATATCTGTATGTAGTAATCTCCTGAGCTTCCTCTAGTGGTGGCTGTATATATCTGTATGTAGTAATCTCCTGAGCTCCCTCTAGTGGTGGCTGTATATATCTGTATGTAGTAATCTCCTGAGCTCCCTCTAGTGGTGGCTGTATATATCTGTATGTAGTAATCTCCTGAGCTCCTCTAGTGGTGGCTGTATATATCTGTATGTAGTAATCTCCTGAGCTCCTCTAGTGGTGGCTGTATATATCTGTATGTAGTAATCTCCTGAGCTCCTCTAGTGGTGGCTGTATATATCTGTATGTAGTAATCTCCTGAGCTCCCTCTAGTGGTGGCTGTATATATCTGTATGTAGTAATCTCCTGAGCTCCTCTAGTGGTGGCTGTATATATCTGTATGTAGTAATCTCCTGAGCTCCTCTAGTGGTGGCTGTATATATCTGTATATAGTAATCTCCTGAGCTCCCTCTAGTGGTGGCTGTATATATCTGTATGTAGTAATCTCCTGAGCTCCCTCTAGTGGTGGCTGTATATATCTGTATGTAGTAATCTCCTGAGCTCCTCTAGTGGTGGCTGTATATATCTGTATGTAGTAATCTCCTGAGCTCCTCTAGTGGTGGCTGTATATATCTGTATGTAGTAATCTCCTGAGCTCCTCTAGTGGTGGCTGTATATATCTGTATGTAGTAATCTCCTGAGCTCCTCTAGTGGTGGCTGTATATATCTGTATGTAGTAATCTCCTGAGCTCCTCTAGTGGTGGCTGTATATATCTGTATGTAGTAATCTCCTGAGCTCCCTCTAGTGGTGGCTGTATATATCTGTATGTAGTAATCTCCTGAGCTCTCTCTAGTGGTGGCTGTATATATCTGTATATAGTAATCTCCTGAGCTCCTCTAGTGGTGGCTGTATATATCTGTATGTAGTAATCTCCTGAGCTCCCTCTAGTGGTGGCTGTATATATCTGTATGTAGTAATCTCCTGAGCTCCCTCTAGTGGTGGCTGCATATATCTGTATGTAGTAATCTCCTGAGCTCCCTCTAGTGGTGGCTGTATATATCTGTATGTAGTAATCTCCTGAGCTTCCTCTAGTGGTGGCTGTATATATCTGTATGTAGTAATCTCCTGAGCTCCTCTAGTGGTGGCTGTATATATCTATATGTAGTAATCTCCTGAGCTCCCTCTAGTGGTGGCTGTATATATCTGTATGTAGTAATCTCCTGAGCTTCCTCTAGTGGTGGCTGTATATATCTGTATGCAGTAATCTCCTGAGCTCCCTCTAGTGGTGGCTGTATATATCTGTATGTAGTAATCTCCTGAGCTTCCTCTAGTGGTGACTGTATATATCTGTATGTAGTAATCTCCTGAGCTCCCTCTAGTGGTGGCTGTATATATTTGTATGTAGTAATCTCCTGAGCTCCCTCTAGTGGTAGCTGTATATATCTGTATGTAGTAATCTCCTGAGCTCTCTCTAGTGGTGGCTGTATATATCTGTATGTAGTAATCTCCTGAGCTCCCTCTAGTGGTGGCTGTATATATCTGTATGTAGTAATCTCCTGAGCTCTCTCTAGTGGTGGCTGTATATATCTGTATGTAGTAATCTCCTGACCTCCCTCTAGTGGTGGCTGTATATATCTGTATGTAGTAATCTCCTGAGCTCCTCTAGTGGTGGCTGTATATATCTGTATGTAGTAATCTCCTGAGCTCCCTCTAGTGGTGGCTGTATATATCTGTATGTAGTAATCTCCTGAGCTCCCTCTAGTGGTGGCTGTTTATATCTGTATGTAGTAATCTCCTGAGCTCCCTCTAGTGGTGGCTGTATATATCTGTATGTAGTAATCTCCTGAGCTCCCTCTAGTGGTGGGTGTATATATCTGTATGTAGTAATCTCCTGAGCTCCCTCTAGTGTGTGGCTGTATATATCTGCATATAGTAATCTCCTGAGCTCCCTCTAGTGGTGGCTGGTATATATCTGTATATAGTAATGTCCTGAGCTTTCTCTAGTGGTGGCTGTATATATCTGTATGTAGTAATCTCCTGACCTCCCTCTAGTGGTGGGTGTATATATCTTTATGTAGTAATCCCTGAGCTCCCTCTAGTGGTGTCTGTATGTATTTGTATGTAGTAATCTCCTGAGCTCCCTCTAGTGGTGGCTGTATATATCTGTATGTAGTAATCTACTGAGCTCCCTCTAGTGGTGTCTGTATATATCTGTATGTAGTAATCTCCTGATTTCCCTCTAGTGGTGGCTGTATATCTCTGTATATAGTAATCTCCTGAGCTCCCTCTAGTGGTGACTGTATATATCTGTATGTAGTAATCTCCTGAGCTCCCTCTAGTGGTGGCTGTATATATCTGTATATAGTTTTCTCCTGAGCTCCCTCTAGTGGTGACTGTATATATCTGTATATAGTAATCTCCTGAGCTCACTCTAGTGGTGGGTGTATATATCTGTATGTAGTAATCTCCTGAGCTCCATCTAGTGGTGTCTGTATATATCTGTATGTAGTAATCGCCTGAGCTCCCTCTAGTGGTGGCTATATATATCTGTATGTAGTAATCTCCTGAGCTCCCTCTAGTGGTGGCTGTATATATCTGTATATAGTAATCTCCTGAGCTCACTCTAGTGGTGGGTGTATATATCTGTATGTAGTAATCTCCTGAGCTCCCTCTAGTGGTTTCTGTATATATCTGTATATAGTAATCTCCTGAGCTCCCTCTAGTGGTGGGTGTATATATCTGTATGTAGTAATCTCCGGAGCTCCCTCTAGTGGTGGCTGTATATATCTGTATGCAGTAATCTCCTGAGCTCCCTCTAGTGGTGGGTGTATATATCTGTATGTAGTAATCTCCGGAGCTCCCTCTAGTGGTGTCTGTATATATCTGTATGTAGTAATCTCCTGAGCTCCCTCTAGTGGTGGCTGTATATATCTGTATGCAGTAATCTCCTGAGCTCCCTCTAGTGGAGGCTGTATATATCTGTATGCAGTAATCTCCTGAGCTCTCTCTAGTGGTGGCTGTATATATCTGTATATAGTAATCTCCTGAGCTCCCTCTAGTGGTGACTGTATATATCTGTATGTAGTAATATCCTCAGCTCCCTCTAGTGGTGGCTGTATATATCTGTATATAGTAATCTCCTGAGCTCCCTCTAGTGGTGGCTGTATATATCTGTATATAGTAATCTCCTGAGCTCCCTCTAGTGGTGGCTGTATATATCTGTATATAGTAATCTCCTGAGCTCCCTCTAGTGGTGTCTGTATATATCTGTATGTAGTAATCTCCTAAGCTCCCTCTAGTGGTGGCTATATATATCTGTATGTAGTAATCTCCTGAGCTCCCTCTAGTGGTGGCTGTATATATCTGTATATAGTAATCTCCTGAGCTCACTCTAGTGGTGGGTGTACATATCTGTATGTAGTAATCTCCTGAGCTCCCTCTAGTGGTTTCTGTATATATCTGTATATAGTAATCTCCTGAGCTCCCTGTAGTGGTGGGTGTATATATCTGTATGTAGTAATCTCCGGAGCTCCCTCTAGTGGTGTCTGTATATATCTGTATGTAGGTAATCTCCTGAGCTCCCTCTAGTGGTGGCTATATATATCTCTATGCAGTAACCTCCTGACCTCCCTCTAGTGGTGGCTGTATATATCTGTATGTAGTAATCTCCTCAGCTTTCTCTTGTGGTGGCTGTATATGTCTGTATGTAGTAATCTTCTGAGCTCCCTCTAGTGGTGGCTGTATATATCTGTATGTAGTAATCTCCTGAGCTCCCTCTAGTGGTGGCTGTATATATCTGTATGTAGTAATCTCCTGATTTCCCTCTAGTGGTGGCTGTATATATCTGTATGTAGTAATCTCCTGAGTTCCCTCTAGTGGTGGTTGTATATATCTGTATGTAGTAATCTCCTGAGCTCCCTCTAGTGGTGGCTGTATATATCTGTATGTAGTAATCTCCTGAGTTCCCTCTAGTGGTGGCTGTATATATCTGTATGTAGTAATCTCCTGAGCTCCCTCTAGTGGTGGCTGTATATATCTGTATGTAGTAATCTCCTGAGCTCCCTCTAGTGGTGGCTGTATATATCTGTATGTAGTAATCTCCTGAGCTTCCTCTAGCGGTGGCTGTATATATCTGTATGTAGTAATCTCCTGAGCTCCCTCTAGTGGTGGCTGTATATATCTGTATGTAGTAATCTCCTGAGCTCCCTCTAGTGGTGGTTGTATATATCTGTATGTAGTAATCTCCTCAGCTTCCTCTAGTGGTGGCTGTATATATCTGTATGTGGTAATCTCCTGAGCTTCCTCTAGCGGTGGCTGTATATATCTGTTTGTAGTAATCTCCTGAGCTCCCTCTAGTGGTGGCTGTATATATCTGTATGTAGTAATCTCCTGAGCTCCCTCTAGTGGTGGTTGTATATATCTGTATGCAGTATTCTCCTGAGCTCCCTCTAGTAGTGGCTGGTATATATCTGTATGTAGTAATCTCCTGAGCTTCCTCTAGCGGTGGCTGTATATATCTGTATGTAGTAATCTCCTGAGCTTCCCTCTAGTGGTGGCTGTATATATCTGTATGTAGTAATCTCCTGAGCTCCCTCTAGTGGTGGCTGTATATATCTGTATGTAGTAATCTCCTGAGCTCCCTCTAGTGGTGGCTGTATATATCTGTATGTAGTAATCTCCTGAGCTCCCTCTAGTGGTGGCTGTATATATCTGTATGTAGTAATCTCCTGAGCTCCCTCTAGTGGTGGCTGTATATATCTGTATGTAGTAATCTCCAGAGCTCCCTGTAGTGGTGGCTGTATATATCTGTATGGAGTAATCTCCTGAACTCCCTCTAGTGGTGACTGTATATATCTGTATGTAGTAATCTCCTGAGCTCCCTCTAGTGGTGGCTGTATATATCTGTATGCAGTAATCTCCTGAGCTCCCTCTAGTCGGTGGCTGTATATATCTGTATGTAGTAATCTCCTGAGCTCCCTCTAGTGGTGGCTGTATATATCTGTATGTAGTAATCTCCTGAGCTCCCTCTAGTGGTGTCTGTATATATCTGTATGTAGTAATCTCCTAGAGCTCTCTCTAGTGGTGGCTGTATATATCTGTATGTAGTAATCTCCTGACCTTCCTCTAGAGATGGCTGTATATATCTGTATGTAGTAATCTCCAGAGCTCCCTCTAGTGGTGGCTGTATATATCTGTATGTAGTAATCTCCTGAGCTCCCTCTAGTGGTGGTCTGTATATATCTGTATGTAGTAATCTCCTGAGCTCCCTCTAGTGGTGGCTGTATATATCTGTATGTAGTAATCTCTGAGCTCCCTCTAGTGGTGTCTGTATATATCTGTATGTAGTAATCTCCTGAGCTCCCTCTAGTGGTGTCTGTATATATCTGTATGTAGTAATCTCCTCAGCTCCCTCTAGTGGTGGCTGTATATATCTGTATGTAGTAATCTCCTAAGCTCCCTCTAGTGGTGGCTGTATATATCTGTATGTAGTAATCTCCTGAGCTTCCTCTAGTGGTGGCTGTATATATCTGTATGTAGTAAGCTCCTGAGCTCCCTCTAGTGGTGGCTGTATATATCTGTATGTAGTAATCTCCTGAGCTCCCTCTAGTGGTGGCTGTATATATCTGTATGTAGTAATCTCCTGAGCTCCCTCTACGTGGTGGCTGTATATATCTGTATGTAGTAATCTCCTGAGCTCCCTCTAGTGGTGGCTGTATATATCTGTATGTAGTAATCTCCTGAGCTCCCTCTACTGGTGGCTGTATATATCTGTATGTAGTAATCTCCTCAGCTTCCTCTTGTGGTGGCTGTATATATCTGTATGTAGTAATCTCCTGAGTTCCCTCTAGTGGTGGCTGTATATATCTGTATGTAGTAATCTCCTGAGCTCCCTCTAGTGGTGGCTGTATATATCTGTATGTAGTAATCTCCCTGAGCTCCCCTCTAGTGGTGGCTGTATATATCTGTATGTAGTAATCTCCTGAGCTCCCTCTATGCGGTGGCTGTATATATCTGTATGCTAGTAATCTCCTGAGCTCCCTCTAGTGGTGGCTGTATATATCTGTATGTAGTAATCTCCTGAGCTTCCTCTAGTTGGTGGCTGTATATATCTGTATGTAGTAATCTCCTGAGCTCCCTCTAGTGGTGGCTGTATATATCTGTATGTGGTAATCTCCTGAGGCTCCCTCTAGCGGTGGCTGTATATATCTGTATGTAGTAATCTCTGAGCTCCCTCTAGTGGTGGCTGTATATATCTGTATGTAGTAATCTCCTGAGCTCCCTCTAGTGGTGGCTGTATATATCTGTATGTAGTAATCTCCTGAGCTTC
Organism: Bufotes viridis; assembly: GCA_033119425.1. Lineage (NCBI taxonomy): Eukaryota > Metazoa > Chordata > Amphibia > Anura > Bufonidae > Bufotes > Bufotes viridis. Next base: position 894 of record JAKVIS010002228.1, on the reverse strand, counting down.
CTCTAGTGGTGGCTGTATATATCTGTATGTAGTAATCTCCTGAGCTTCCTCTAGTGGTGGCTGTATATATCTGTATGTAGTAATCTCCTGAGCTCCCTCTAGTGGTGGCTGTATATATCTGTATGTAGTAATCTCCTGAGCTCCCTCTAGTGGTGGCTGTATATATCTGTATGTAGTAATCTCCTGAGCTCCCTCTAGTGGTGGCTGTATATATCTGTATGTAGTAATCTCCTGAGCTCCCTCTAGTGGTGGCTGTATATATTCTGTATGTAGTACTCTCCTGAGCTCCCTCTAGTGGTGGCTGTATATATCTGTATGTAGTAATCTCCTGAGCTCCCTCTAGTGGTGGCTGCATATATCTGTATGTAGTAATCTCCTGAGCTCCCTCTAGTGGTGGCTGTATATATCTGTATGTAGTAATCTCCTGAGCTCCTCTAGTGGTGGCTGTATATATCTGTATGTAGTAATCTCCTGAGCTCCCTCTAGTGGTGGCTGTATATATCTGTATGCAGTAATCTCCTGAGCTCCCTCTAGTGGTGGCTGTATATATCTGTATGTAGTAATCTCCTGAGCTCTCTCTAGTGGTGGCTGTATATATCTGTATGTAGTAATCTCCTGAGCTCCCTCTAGTGGTGGCTGTATATATCTGTATATAGTAATCTCCTGAGCTCCCTCTAGTGGTGGCTGTATATATCTGTATGTAGTAATCTCTCTGAGCTTCCTCTAGTGGTGGCTGTATATATCTGTATGTAGTAATCTCCTGAGCTCCCTCTAGTGGTGGCTGTATATATCTGTATGTAGTAATCTCCTGAGCTCCCTCTAGTGGTGGCTGTATATATCTGCATGTAGTAATCTCCTGAGCTTCCTCTAGTGGTGGCTGTATATATCTGTATG
>JAKVIS010002227.1:0-24613 GCA_033119425.1 Bufotes viridis | reverse complement strand
AGTAGCCCATAAGTCTATCTTTTCCAAAGGTCTTGAATCCTTGAAAAGTATCTATGGATTTATATTTGAACATTAGTGACAATGCTTTGTTTCTTCCAATAGATTTGTAGTATTAATAATTATCTCTGCTCTTGAGATTAAAAAATGTTCTCTTTAAATACGACTTGATATACTTGACTGGCCTCCTCTTTAGAGGTAAAACCGATATGTTTAATTAATGGAGGCCAAATCAAAGAGTAGAATAAGTTCTAGAAGTAAAATTGTGTCAATAACTTTCTAGAGACATACTTAAGTTCCTTGGGCCCAGTGCAAGTGAAGGATTTATTCCTAGAGGTAAAGACCACATCATTATCTTATTAGGAGATGTGTTAATCTGGGTTGTCTCACTTTAGCAAAGAGAATTTATCATGCAGTGTAAATTTAATAACAGGCATTTACTATTTATGGTGACTTTTCAGTTGCCACTTTTGCTAGCTTGATTTATTTTTCCAGCACATTATACACTGCTCATTTCCATGGTTATGATGACAACCTAACAATCAGGCAGCAGTGCCCATGCTTGCACAATATCGACAAAACACCGGCCTAGTTGAGCTCCCATGGTCCCGCCTCTACTAGATAGACCACTGCTTTGTCTTATAGTGTGCAAGCAAGACCACTGCTTATGGATAGCAGGCTTTTTGTAACCATGGAAACAAGCAGTGTATGATATGATAGAAAAATGAATGCAGCCAGAAAAGGAAACAATAGAATTATTTGTAATACATTGGGACTAGTATTGCCTTTATCTACATAATAAACTTCAGATGCAGAACTGAGACAAACGCTTTAAGTTCCTGGGATCCTGTCCAACTGAAGGATGAGTTCCTTTAGATCTATATCTGTTACTTTTTAGAGAGAAAATCAAATATGGGGTTATGCTGAGAAAAATCTTATAGTAGTGAAATAGCAAAGATTTTTGTAGTATGCAATGTACTGTGTATAATCCATAAATATAGAGTTTGTTCTGCTACTTTGCCTAAATTATAAGCAAATAGGTAAAAGATTATTTCTACCTAAAGGGTAGACATATCACCTATAATGGTGCTGGACAGGATAGCTGTAGGGGCGTGTGAGGAGGCTATTATTTTTTTAATAGGTGACCTTTAACCTCTTTATTTATAATTTAAGGAAAGTAGCCCATAAGTCTATCTTTTCCAAGGTCTTGAATCCTTGAAAAGTATCTAGGATTTATATTTGAACATTGACAATGCTTGTTTCTTCCAATAGATTTGTAGTATTAATAATTATCTCTGCTCTTGAGATAAAAAATGTTCTCTTTAAATACACTTGATATACTTGACTGGCCTCCTCTTTAGAGGTAAAACCGATATGTTTAATTAATGGAGGCCAAATCAAAGAGTAGAATAAGTTCTAGAAGTAAAAATTGTGTCAATAACTTTCTAGAGACATACTTAAGTTCCTTGGGCCCAGTGCAAGTGAAGGATTTATTCCTAGAGGTAAAGACCACATCATTATCTTATTAGAGATGTGTTAATCTGGGTTGTCTCACTTTAGCAAAGAGAATTTATCATGCAGTGTAAATTTAATAACAGGCATTTACTATTTATGGTGACTTTTTCAGTTGCCACTTTTGCTAGCTTGATTTATTTTTCCAGCACATTATACACTGCTCATTTCCATGGTTATGATGACAACCTAACAATCAGGCAGCAGTGCCCATGCTTGCACAATATCGGACAAAACACCGGCCTAGTTGAGCTCCCATGGTCCCGCCTACTAGATAGACCACTGCTTTGTCTTATAGTGTGCAAGCAAGACCACTGCTTATGGATAGCAGGCTTTTGTAACCATGGAAACAAGCAGTGTATGATATGATAGAAAAATGAATGCAGCCAGAAAAGGAAACAATAGAATTATTTGTAATACATTGGGACTAGTATTGCCTTTATCTAGATAATAAAGGTCAGTTGCAGAAGTGAGACAACCGCTTTAAGTCCCTGGGACCCAGACCAACTGAAGGATGAGTTCCTTTAGATCTATAGCTGTTAATTTTTAGAGAGAAAATCAAATATGGGGTTATGCTGAGAAAAATCTTATGGTAGTGAAATAGCAAAGATTTTTGTAGTATGCAATTTACTGTGTATAATCCATAAATATAGAGTTTGTTCTGCTACTTTGCCTAAATTATAAGCAAATTGGTAAAAGATTCTTTCTACCTAAAGGGTAGACATACCACCTATAATGGTGCTGGACAGGATAGCTGTAGGGGCGTGTGAGGAGGCTATTATTTTTTTAATAGGTGACCTTTAACCTCTTTATTTATAATTTAAGGAAAGTAGCCCATAAGTCTATCTTTTCCAAGGTCTTGAATCCTTGAAAAGTATCTAGGATTTATATTTGAACATTGACAATGCTTGTTTCTTCCAATAGATTTGTAGTATTAATAATTATCTCTGCTCTTGAGATAAAAAATGTTCTCTTTAAATACACTTGATATACTTGACTGGCCTCCTCTTTAGAGGTAAAACCGATATGTTTAATTAATGGAGGCCAAATCAAAGAGTAGAATAAGTTCTAGAAGTAAAAATTGTGTCAATAACTTTCTAGAGACATACTTAAGTTCCTTGGGCCCAATGCAAGTGAAGGATCTATTCCTAGAGGAAAAGACAACATCACTATCTTATTAGAGATGTGTTAATCTGGGTTGTCTCACTTTAGCAAAGAGAATTTATCATGCAGTGTAAATTTAATAACAGGCATTTACTATTTATGGTGACTTTTTCAGTTGCCTCTTTTGCTATCTTGATTTATTTTTCCATCACATTATACACTGCTCATTTACATGGTTATGATGACCACCCTACAATCAGGCAGCAGTGCCCATGCTTGCACAATATCGGACAAAACATCGGCCTAGTTGAGCTCCCATGGTCCCGCCTACTAGATAGACCACTGCTTTGTCTTATAGTGTGCAAGCAAGACCACTGCTTATGGATAGCAGGCTTTTTGTAACCATGGAAACAAGTAGTGTATGATATGATAGAAAAATGAATGCAGCCAGAAAAGGAAACAATAGAATTATTTGTAATACATTGGGACTAGTATTGCCTTTATCTAGATAATAAAGGTCAGTTGCAGAAGTGAGACAACCGCTTTAAGTCCCTGGAACCCAGACCAACTGAAGGATGAGTTCCTTTAGATCTATAGCTGTTACTTTTTAGAGAGAAAATCAAATATGGGGTTATGCTGAGAAAAATCTTATATTAGTGAAATAGCAAAGATTTTTGTAGTATGCAATGTACTGTGTATAATCCATAAAAATAGAGTTTGTTCTGCTACTTTGCCTAAATTATAAGCAAATAGGTAAAAGATTATTTCTACCTAAAGGGTAGACATATCACCTATAATGGTGCTGGACAGGATAGCTGTAGGGGCGTGTGAGGAGGCTATTATTTTTTTTAATAGGTGACCTTTAACCTCTTTATTTATAATTTAAGGAAAGTAGCCCATAAGTCTATCTTTTCCAAGGTCTTGAATCCTTGAAAAGTATCTAGGATTTATATTTGAACATTGACAATGCTTGTTTCTTCCAATAGATTTGTAGTATTAATAATTATCTCTGCTCTTGAGATAAAAAATGTTCTCTTTAAATACACTTGATATACTTGACTGACCTCCTCTTTAGAGGTAAAACCGATATGTTTAATTAATGGAGGCCAAATCAAAGAGTAGAATAAGTTCTAGAAGTAAAAATTGTGTCAATAACTTTCTAGAGACATACTTAAGTTCCTTGGGCCCAATGCAAGTGAAGGATTTATTCCTAGAGGTAAAGACCACATCATTATCTTATTAGAGATGTGTTAATCTGGGTTGTCTCACTTTAGCAAAGAAAATTTATCATGCAGTGTAAATTTAATAACAGGCATTTAATATTTATGGTGCCTTTTTCAGTTGCCACTTTTGCTAGCTTGATTTATTTTTCCAGCACATTATACACTGCTCATTTCCATGGTTATGATGACAACCCTACAATCAGGCAGCAGTGCCCATGCTTTCACAATATCAGACAAATCACCGGCCTAGTTGAGCTCCCATGGTCCCGCCTACTAGATAGACCACTGCTTTGTCTTATAGTGTGCAAGCAAGACCACTGCTTATGGATAACAGGCTTTTTGTAACCATGGAAACAAGCAGTGTATGATATGATAGAAAAATGAATGCAGCCAGAAAAGGAAACAATAGAATTATTTGTAATACATTGGGACTAGTATTGCCTTTATCTAGATAATAAAGGTCAGTTACAGAAGTGAAATAACCGCTTTAAGTCCCTGGGACCCAGACCAACTGAAGGATGAGTTCCTTTAGATCTATAGCTGTTAATTTTTAGAGAGAAAATCAAATATGGGGTTATGCTGAGAAAAATCTTATGGTAGTAAAATAGCAAAGATTTTTGTAGTATGCAATTTACTGTGTATAATCCATAAATATAGAGTTTGTTCTGCTACTTTGCCTAAATTATAAGCAAATTGGTAAAAAATTCTTTCTACCTAAAGGGTAGACATACCACCTATAATGGTGCTGGACAGGATAGCTGTAGGGGCGTGTGAGGAGGCTATTATTTTTTTTAATAGGTGACCTTTAACCTCTTTATTTATAATTTAAGGAAAGTAGCCCATAAGTCTATCTTTTCCAAGGTCTTGAATCCTTGAAAAGTATCTAGGATTTATATTTGAACATTGACAATGCTTGTTTCTTCCAATAGATTTGTAGTATTAATAATTATCTCTGCTCTTGAGATAAAAATGTTCTCTTTAAATACACTTGATATACTTGACTGGCCTCCTCTTTAGAGGTAAAACCGATATGTTTAATTAATGGAGGCCAAATCAAAGAGTAGAATAAGTTCTAGAAGTAAAAATTGTGTCAATAACTTTCTAGAGACATACTTAAGTTCCTTGGGCCCAATGCAAGTGAAGGATCTATTCCTAGAGGAAAAGACAACATCACTATCTTATTAGAGATGTGTTAATCTGGGTTGTCTCACTTTAGCAAAGAGAATTTATCATGCAGTGTAAATTTAATAACAGGCATTTACTATTTATGGTGACTTTTTCAGTTGCCTCTTTTGCTATCTTGATTTATTTTTCCATCACATTATACACTGCTCATTTACATGGTTATGATGACCACCCTACAATCAGACAGCAGTGCCCATGCTTGCACAATATCGGACAAAACATCGGCCTAGTTGAGCTCCCATGGTCCCGCCTTACTAGATAGACCACTGCTTTGTCTTATAGTGTGCAAGCAAGACCACTGCTTATGGATAGCAGGCTTTTTGTAACCATGGAAACAAGTAGTGTATGATATGATAGAAAAATGAATGCAGCCAGAAAAGGAAACAATAGAATTATTTGTAATACATTGGGACTAGTATTGCCTTTATCTACATTATAAAGGTCAGTTGCAGAAGTGAGACAACCGCTTTAAGTCCCTGGGACCCAGACCAACTGAAGGATGAGTTCCTTTAGATCTATAGCTGTTACTTTTTAGAGAGGGAATAAAATATGGGGTTATGCTGAGAAAAATCTTATGGTAGTGATTAAGCAAAGATTTTTGTAGTATGCGATTTACTGTGTATAATCCATAAATATAGAGTTTGTTCTGCTACTTTGCCTAAATTATAAGCAGATTGGTAAAAGATTCTTTCTACCTAAAGGGTAGACATATCACCTATAATGGTGCTGGACAGGATAGCTGTAGGGGCGTGTGAGGAGGCTATTATTTTTTTAATAGGTGACCTTTAACCTCTTTATTTATAATTTAAGGAAAGTAGCACATAAGTCTATCTTTTCCAAGGTCTTGAATCCTTGAAAAGTATCTAGGATTTATATTTGAACATTGACAATGCTTGTTTCTTCCAATAGATTTGTAGTATTAATAATTATCTCTGTTCTTGAGATAAAAAATGTTCTCTTTAAATACACTTGATATACTTGACTGGCCTCCTCTTTAGAGGTAAAACCGATATGTTTAATTAATGGAGGCCAAATCAAAGAGTAGAATAAGTTCTAGAAGTAAAAATTGTGTCAATAACTTTCTAGAGACATACTTAAGTTCCTTGGACCCAGTGCAAGTGAAGGATTTATTCCTAGAGGTAAAGACCACATCATTATCTTATTAGAGATGTGTTAATCTGGGTTGTCTCACTTTAGCAAAGAGAATTTATCATGCAGTGTAAATTTAATAACAGGCATTTTCTATTTATGGTGACTTTTTCAGTTGCCACTTTTGCTAGCTTGATTTATTTTTCCAGCACATTATACACTGCTCATTTCCATGGTTATGATGACAACCTAACAATCAGGCAGCAGTGCCCATGCTTGCACAATATCGGACAAAACACCGGCCTAGTTGAGCTCCCATGGTCCCGCCTACTAGATAGACCACTGCTTTGTCTTATAGTGTGCAAGCAAGACCACTGCTTATGGATAGCAGGCTTTTTGTAACCATGGAAACAAGCAGTGTATGATATGATAGAAAAATGAATGCAGCCAGAAAAGGAAACAATAGAATTATTTGTAATACACTGGGACTAGTATTGCCTTTATCTAGATAATAAAGGTCAGTTGCAGAAGTGAAATAACCGCTTTAAGGCCCTTGGACCCAGACCAACTGAAGGATGAGTTCCTTTAGATCTATAGCTGTTACTTTTTAGAGAGAAAATCAAATATGGGGTTATGCTGAGAAAAATCTTATGGTAGTGAAATAGCAAAGATTTTGTAGTATGCAATTTACTGTGTATAATCCATAAATATAGAGTTTGTTCTGCTACTTTGCCTAAATTATAAGCAAATTGGTAAAAAATCTTTCTACCTAAAGGGTAGACATATCACCTATAATGGTGCTGGACAGGATAGCTGTAGGGGCGTGTGAGGAGGCTATTATTTTTTTTAATAGGTGACCTTTAACCTCTTAATTTATAATTTAAGGAAAGTAGCCCATAAGTCTATCTTTTCCAAGGTCTTGAATCCTTGAAAAGTATCTAGGATTTATATTTGAACATTGACAATGCTTGTTTCTTCCAATAGATTTGTAGTATTAATAATTATCTCTGCTCTTGAGATAAAAAATGTTCTCTTTAAATACACTTGATATACTTGACTGGCCTCCTCTTTAGAGGTAAAACCGATATGTTTAATTAATGGAGGCCAAATCAAAAAGTAGAATAAGTTCTAGAAGTAAAAATTGTGTCAATAACTTTCTAGAGACATACTTAAGTTCCTTGGGCCCAGTGCAAGTGAAGGATTTATTCCTAGAGGTAAAGACCACATCATTATCTTATTAGAGATGTGTTAATCTGGGTTGTCTCACTTTAGCAAAGAGAATTTATCATGCAGTGTAAATTTAATAACAGGCATTTACTATTTATGGTGACTTTTTCAGTTGCCACTTTTGCTAGCTTGATTTATTTTTCCAGCACATTATACACTGCTCATTTACATGGTTATGATGACAACATAACAATCAGGCAGCAGTGCCCATGCTTGCACAATATCGGACAAAACACCGGCCTAGTTGAGCTCCCATGGTCCCGCCTACTAGATAGACCACTGCTTTGTCTTATAGTGTGCAAGCAAGACCACTGCTTATGGATAGCAGGCTTTTTGTAACCATGGAAACAAGCAGTGTATGATATGATAGAAAAATGAATGCAGCCAGAAAAGGAAACAATAGAATTATTTGTAATACATTGGGACTAGTATTGCCTTTATCTACATAATAAACTTCAGATGCAGAACTGAGACAAACGCTTTAAGTTCCTGGGATCCTGTCCAACTGAAGGATGAGTTCCTTTAGATCTATATCTGTTACTTTTTAGAGAGAAAATCAAATATGGGGTTATGCTGAGAAAAATCTTATATTAGTGAAATAGCAAAGATTTTTGTAGTATGCAATGTACTGTGTATAATCCATAAATATAGAGTTTGTTCTGCTACTTTGCCTAAATTATAAGCAAATAGGTAAAAGATTATTTCTACCTAAAGGGTAGACATATCACCTATAATGGTGCTGGACAGGATAGCTGTAGGGGCGTGTGAGGAGGCTATTATTTTTTTAATAGGTGACCTTTAACCTCTTTATTTATAATTTAAGGAAAGTAGCGCATAAGTCTATCTTTTCCAAGGTCTTGAATCCTTGAAAAGTATCTAGGATTTATATTTGAACATTGACAATGCTTGTTTCTTCCAATAGATTTGTAGTATTAATAATTATCTCTGCTCTTGAGATAAAAATGTTCTCTTTAAATACACTTGATATACTTGACTGGCCTCCTCTTTAGAGGTAAAACCGATATGTTTAATTAATGGAGGCCAAATCAAAAAGTAGAATAAGTTCTAGAAGTAAAAATTGTGTCAATAACTTTCTAGAGACATACTTAAGTTCCTTGGGCCCAGTGCAAGTGAAGGATTTATTCCTAGAGGTAAAGACCACATCATTATCTTATTAGAGATGTGTTAATCTGGGTTGTCTCACTTTAGCAAAGAGAATTTATCATGCAGTGTAAATTTAATAACAGGCATTTACTATTTATGGTGACTTTTTCAGTTGCCACTTTTGCTAGCTTGATTTATTTTTCCAGCACATTATACACTGCTCATTTCCATGGTTATGATGACAACCTAACAATCAGGCAGCAGTGCCCATGCTTGCACAATATCGGACAAAACACCGGCCTAGTTGAGCTCCCATGGTCCCGCCTACTAGATAGACCACTGCTTTGTCTTATAGTGTGCAAGCAAGACCACTGCTTATGGATAGCAGGCTTTTTGTAACCATGGAAACAAGCAGTGTATGATATGATAGAAAAATGAATGCAGCCAGAAAAGGAAACAATAGAATTATTTGTAATACATTGGGACTAGTATTGCCTTTATCTACATAATAAACTTCAGATGCAGAACTGAGACAAACGCTTTAAGTTCCTGGGATCCTGTCCAACTGAAGGATGAGTTCCTTTAGATCTATATCTGTTACTTTTTAGAGAGAAAATCAAATATGGGGTTATGCTGAGAAAAATCTTATATTAGTGAAATAGCAAAGATTTTTGTAGTATGCAATGTACTGTGTATAATCCATAAATATAGAGTTTGTTCTGCTACTTTGCCTAAATTATAAGCAAATAGGTAAAAGATTATTTCTACCTAAAGGGTAGACATATCACCTATAATGGTGCTGGACAGGATAGCTGTAGGGGCGTGTGAGGAGGCTATTATTTTTTTAATAGGTGACCTTTAACCTCTTTATTTATAATTTAAGGAAAGTAGCGCATAAGTCTATCTTTTCCAAGGTCTTGAATCCTTGAAAAGTATCTAGGATTTATATTTGAACATTGACAATGCTTGTTTCTTCCAATAGATTTGTAGTATTAATAATTATCTCTGCTCTTGAGATAAAAAATGTTCTCTTTAAATACACTTGATATACTTGACTGGCCTCCTCTTTAGAGGTAAAACCGATATGTTTAATTAATGGAGGCCAAATCAAAGAGTAGAATAAGTTCTAGAAGTAAAAATTGTGTCAATAACTTTCTAGAGACATACTTAAGTTCCTTGGGCCCAGTGCAAGTGAAGGATTTATTCCTAGAGGTAAAGACCACATCATTATCTTATTAGAGATGTGTTAATCTGGGTTGTCTCACTTTAGCAAAGAGAATTTATCATGCAGTGTAAATTTAATAACAGGCATTTACTATTTATGGTGACTTTTTCAGTTGCCACTTTTGCTAGCTTGATTTATTTTTCCAGCACATTATACACTGCTCATTTCCATGGTTATGATGACAACCCTAACAATCAGGCAGCAGTGCCCATGCTTGCACAATATCGGACAAAACACCGGCCTAGTTGAGCTCCCATGGTCCCGCCTACTAGATAGACCACTGCTTTGTCTTATAGTGTGCAAGCAAGACCACTGCTTATGGATAGCAGGCTTTTTGTAACCATGGAAACAAGCAGTGTATGATATGATAGAAAAATGAATGCAGCCAGAAAAGGAAACAATAGAATTATTTGTAATACATTGGGACTAGTATTGCCTTTATCTACATAATAAACGTCAGTTGCAGAAGTGAGACAACCGCTTTAAGTCCCTGGGACCCAGTCCAACTGAAGGATGAGTTCCTTTAGATCTATATCTGTTACTTTTTAGAGAGAGAATCAAATATGGGGTTATGCTGAGAAAAATCTTATATTAGTGATAATAGCAAAGATTTTTGTAGTATGCAATTTACTGTGTATAATCCATAAATATAGAGTTTGTTCTGCTACTTTGCCTAAATTATAAGCAAATAGGTAAAAGATTCTTTCTACCTAAAGGGTAGACATATCACCTATAATGGTGCTGGACAGGATAGCTGTAGGGGCGTGTGAGGAGGCTATTATTTTTTTAATAGGTGACCTTTAACCTCTTTATTTATAATTTAAGGAAAGTAGCGCATAAGTCTATCTTTTCCAAGGTCTTGAATCCTTGAAAAGTATCTAGGATTTATATTTGAACATTGACAATGCTTGTTTCTTCCAATAGATTTGTAGTATTAATAATTATCTCTGCTCTTGAGATAAAAATGTTCTCTTTAAATACACTTGATATACTTGACTGGCCTCCTCTTTAGAGGTAAAACCGATATGTTTAATTAATGGAGGCCAAATCAAAGAGTAGAATAAGTTCTAGAAGTAAAAATTGTGTCAATAACTTTCTAGAGACATACTTAAGTTCCTTGGGCCCAATGCAAGTGAAGGATTTATTCCTAGAGGTAAAGACCACATCATTATCTTATTAGAGATGTGTTAATCTGGGTTGTCTCACTTTAGCAAAGAGAATTTATCATGCAGTGTAAATTTAATAACAGGCATTTACTATTTATGGTGACTTTTTCAGTTGCCACTTTTGCTAGCTTGATTTATTTTTCCAGCACATTATACACTGCTCATTTCCATGGTTATGATGACAACCTAACAATCAGGCAGCAGTGCCCATGCTTGCACAATATCGGACAAAACACCGGCCTAGTTGAGCTCCCATGGTCCCGCCTACTAGATAGACCACTGCTTTGTCTTATAGTGTGCAAGCAAGACCACTGCTTATGGATAGCAGGCTTTTTGTAACCATGGAAACAAGCAGTGTATGATATGATAGAAAAATGAATGCAGCCAGAAAAGGAAACAATAGAATTATTTGTAATACATTGGGACTAGTATTGCCTTTATCTAGATAATAAAGGTCAGTTGCAGAAGTGAAATAACCGCTTTAAGGCCCTGGGACCCAGACCAACTGAAGGATGAGTTCCTTTAGATCTATAGCTGTTACTTTTTAGAGAGAAAATCAAATATGGGGTTATGCTGAGAAAAATCTTATGGTAGTGAAATAGCAAAGATTTTTGTAGTATGCAATTTACTGTGTATAATCCATAAATATAGAGTTTGTTCTGCTACTTTGCCTAAATTATAAGCAAATTGGTAAAAATTCTTTCTACCTAAAGGGTAGACATACCACCTATAATGGTGCTGGACAGGATAGCTGTAGGGGCGTGTGAGGAGGCTATTATTTTTTTAATAGGTGACCTTTAACCTCTTTATTTATAATTTAAGGAAAGTAGCCCATAAGTCTATCTTTTCCAAGGTCTTGAATCCTTGAAAAGTATCTAGGATTTATATTTGAACATTGACAATGCTTGTTTCTTCCAATAGATTTGTAGTATTAATAATTATCTCTGCTCTTGAGATAAAAATGTTCTCTTTAAATACACTTGATATACTTGACTGGCCTCCTCTTTAGAGGTAAAACCGATATGTTTAATTAATGGAGGCCAAATCAAAGAGTAGAATAAGTTCTAGAAGTAAAAATTGTGTCAATAACTTTCTAGAGACATACTTAAGTTCCTTGGGCCCAGTGCAAGTGAAGGATTTATTCCTAGAGGTAAAGACCACATCATTATCTTATTAGAGATGTGTTAATCTGGGTTGTCTCACTTTAGCAAAGAGAATTTATCATGCAGTGTAAATTTAATAACAGGCATTTACTATTTATGGTGACTTTTTCAGTTGCCACTTTTGCTAGCTTGATTTATTTTTCCAGCACATTATACACTGCTCATTTACATGGTTATGATGACAACCTAACAATCAGGCAGCAGTGCCCATGCTTGCACAATATCGGACAAAACACCGGCCTAGTTGAGCTCCCATGGTCCCGCCTACTAGATAGACCACTGCTTTGTCTTATAGTGTGCAAGCAAGACCACTGCTTATGGATAGCAGGCTTTTTGTAACCATGGAAACAAGCAGTGTATGATATGATAGAAAAATGAATGCAGCCAGAAAAGGAAACAATAGAATTATTTGTAATACATTGGGACTAGTATTGCCTTTATCTACATAATAAACTTCAGATGCAGAACTGAGACAAACGCTTTAAGTTCCTGGGATCCTGTCCAACTGAAGGATGAGTTCCTTTAGATCTATATCTGTTACTTTTTAGAGAGAAAATCAAATATGGGGTTATGCTGAGAAAAATCTTATATTAGTGAAATAGCAAAGATTTTTGTAGTATGCAATGTACTGTGTATAATCCATAAATATAGAGTTTGTTCTGCTACTTTGCCTAAATTATAAGCAAATAGGTAAAAGATTATTTCTACCTAAAGGGTAGACATATCACCTATAATGGTGCTGGACAGGATAGCTGTAGGGGCGTGTGAGGAGGCTATTATTTTTTTAATAGGTGACCTTTAACCTCTTTATTTATAATTTAAGGAAAGTAGCGCATAAGTCTATCTTTTCCAAGGTCTTGAATCCTTGAAAAGTATCTAGGATTTATATTTGAACATTGACAATGCTTGTTTCTTCCAATAGATTTGTAGTATTAATAATTATCTCTGCTCTTGAGATAAAAAATGTTCTCTTTAAATACACTTGATATACTTGACTGGCCTCCTCTTTAGAGGTAAAACCTATATGTTTAATTAATGGAGGCCAAATCAAAAAGTAGAATAAGTTCTAGAAGTAAAAATTGTGTCAATAACTTTCTAGAGACATACTTAAGTTCCTTGGGCCCAGTGCAAGTGAAGGATTTATTCCTAGAGGTAAAGACCACATCATTATCTTATTAGAGATGTGTTAATCTGGGTTGTCTCACTTTAGCAAAGAGAATTTATCATGCAGTGTAAATTTAATAACAGGCATTTACTATTTATGGTGACTTTTTCAGTTGCCACTTTTGCTAGCTTGATTTATTTTTCCAGCACATTATACACTGCTCATTTCCATGGTTATGATGACAACCTAACAATCAGGCAGCAGTGCCCATGCTTGCACAATATCGGACAAAACACCGGCCTAGTTGAGCTCCCATGGTCCCGCCTACTAGATAGACCACTGCTTTGTCTTATAGTGTGCAAGCAAGACCACTGCTTATGGATAGCAGGCTTTTTGTAACCATGGAAACAAGCAGTGTATGATATGATAGAAAAATGAATGCAGCCAGAAAAGGAAACAATAGAATTATTTGTAATACATTGGGACTAGTATTGCCTTTATCTACATAATAAACGTCAGATGCAGAACTGAGACAACCGCTTTAAGTTCCTGGGATCCTGTCCAACTGAAGGATGAGTTCCTTTAGATCTATATCTGTTACTTTTTAGAGAGAAAATCAAATATGGGGTTATGCTGAGAAAAATCTTATGGTAGTGAAATAGCAAAGATTTTTGTAGTATGCAATGTACTGTGTATAATCCATAAATATAGAGTTTGTTCTGCTACTTTGCCTAAATTATAAGCAAATTGGTAAAAGATTCTTTCTACCTAAAGGGTAGACATATCACCTATAATGGTGCTGGACAGGATAGCTGTAGGGCGTGTGAGGAGGCTATTATTTTTTTAATAGGTGACCTTTAACCTCTTTATTTATAATTTAAGGAAAGTAGCGCATAAGTCTATCTTTTCCAAGGTCTTGAATCCTTGAAAAGTATCTAGGATTTATATTTGAACATTGACAATGCTTGTTTCTTCCAATAGATTTGTAGTATTAATAATTATCTCTGCTCTTGAGATAAAAATGTTCTCTTTAAATACACTTGATATACTTGACTGGCCTCCTCTTTAGAGGTAAAACCGATATGTTTAATTAATGGAGGCCAAATCAAAGAGTAGAATAAGTTCTAGAAGTAAAAATTGTGTCAATAACTTTCTAGAGACATACTTAAGTTCCTTGGGCCCAATGCAAGTGAAGGATTTATTCCTAGAGGTAAAGACAACATCATTATCTTATTAGAGATGTGTTAATCTGGGTTGTCTCACTTTAGCAAAGAGAATTTATCATGCAGTGTAAATTTAATAACAGGCATTTACTATTTATGGTGACTTTTTCAGTTGCCTCTTTTGCTATCTTGATTTATTTTTCCATCACATTATACACTGCTCATTTACATGGTTATGATGACCACCCTACAATCAGGCAGCAGTGCCCATGCTTGCACAATATCGGACAAAACATCGGCCTAGTTGAGCTCCCATGGTCCCGCCTACTAGATAGACCACTGCTTTGTCTTATAGTGTGCAAGCAAGACCACTGCTTATGGATAGCAGGCTTTTTGTAACCATGGAAACAAGTAGTGTATGATATGATAGAAAAATGAATGCAGCCAGAAAAGGAAACAATAGAATTATTTGTAATACATTGGGACTAGTATTGCCTTTATCTAGATAATAAAGGTCAGTTGCAGAAGTGAGACAACCGCTTTAAGTCCCTGGGACCCAGACCAACTGAAGGATGAGTTCCTTTAGATCTATAGCTGTTACTTTTAGAGAGAAAATCAAATATGGGGTTATGCTGAGAAAAATCTTATGGTAGTGAAATAGCAAAGATTTTTGTAGTATGCAATTTACTGTGTATAATCCATAAATATAGAGTTTGTTCTGCTACTTTGCCTAAATTATAAGCAAATTGGTAAAAGATTCTTTCTACCTAAAGGGTAGACATATCACCTATAATGGTGCTGGACAGGATAGCTGTAGGGGCGTGTGAGGAGGCTATTATTTTTTTAATAGGTGACCTTTAACCTCTTTATTTATAATTTAAGGAAAGTAGCCCATAAGTCTATCTTTTCCAAGGTCTTGAATCCTTGAAAAGTATCTAGGATTTATATTTGAACATTGACAATGCTTGTTTCTTCCAATAGATTTGTAGTATTAATAATTATCTCTGCTCTTGAGATAAAAAATGTTCTCTTTAAATACACTTGATATACTTGACTGGCCTCCTCTTTAGAGGTAAAACCGATATGTTTAATTAATGGAGGCCAAATCAAAGAGTAGAATAAGTTCTAGAAGTAAAAATTGTGTCAATAACTTTCTAGAGACATACTTAAGTTCCTTGGGCCCAATGCAAGTGAAGGATTTATTCCTAGAGGTAAAGACCACATCATTATCTTATTAGAGATGTGTTAATCTGGGTTGTCTCACTTTAGCAAAGAGAATTTATCATGCAGTGTAAATTTAATAACAGGCATTTACTATTTATGGTGCCTTTTTCAGTTGCCACTTTTGCTAGCTTGATTTATTTTTCCAGCACATTATACACTGCTCATTTCCATGGTTATGATGACAACCTTACAATCAGGCAGCAGTGCCCATGCTTGCACAATATCAGACAAAACACCGGCCTAGTTGAGCTCCCATGGTCCCGCCTACTAGATAGACCACTGCTTTGTCTTATAGTGTGCAAGCAAGACCACTGCTTATGGATAGCAGGCTTTTTGTAACCATGGAAACAAGCAGTGTATGATATGATAGAAAAATGAATGCAGCCAGAAAAGGAAACAATAGAATTATTTGTAATACATTGGGACTAGTATTGCCTTTATCTAGATAATAAAGGTCAGTTGCAGAAGTGAAATAACCGCTTTAAGTCCCTGGGACCCAGACCAACTGAAGGATGAGTTCCTTTAGATCTATAGCTGTTACTTTTTAGAGAGAAAATCAAATATGGGGTTATGCTGAGAAAAATCTTATGGTAGTGAAATAGCAAAGATTTTTGTAGTATGCAATTTACTGTGTATAATCCATAAATATAGAGTTTGTTCTGCTACTTTGCCTAAATTATAAGCAAATTGGTAAAAATTCTTTCTACCTAAAGGGTAGACATACCACCTATAATGGTGCTGGACAGGATAGCTGTAGGGGCGTGTGAGGAGGCTATTATTTTTTTAATAGGTGACCTTTAACCTCTTTATTTATAATTTAAGGAAAGTAGCCCATAAGTCTATCTTTTCCAAGGTCTTGAATCCTTGAAAAGTATCTAGGATTTATATTTGAACATTGACAATGCTTGTTTCTTCCAATAGATTTGTAGTATTAATAATTATCTCTGCTCTTGAGATAAAAAATGTTCTCTTTAAATACACTTGATATACTTGACTGGCCTCCTCTTTAGAGGTAAAACCGATATGTTTAATTAATGGAGGCCAAATCAAAGAGTAGAATAAGTTCTAGAAGTAAAAATTGTGTCAATAACTTTCTAGAGACATACTTAAGTTCCTTGGGCCCAGTGCAAGTGAAGGATTTATTCCTAGAGGTAAAGACCACATCATTATCTTATTAGAGATGTGTTAATCTGGGTTGTCTCACTTTAGCAAAGAGAATTTATCATGCAGTGTAAATTTAATAACAGGCATTTACTATTTATGGTGACTTTTTCAGTTGCCACTTTTGCTAGCTTGATTTATTTTTCCAGCACATTATACACTGCTCATTTCCATGGTTATGATGACAACCCTAACAATCAGGCAGCAGTGCCCATGCTTGCACAATATCGGACAAAACACCGGCCTAGTTGAGCTCCCATGGTCCCGCCTACTAGATAGACCACTGCTTTGTCTTATAGTGTGCAAGCAAGACCACTGCTTATGGATAGCAGGCTTTTTGTAACCATGGAAACAAGCAGTGTATGATATGATAGAAAAATGAATGCAGCCAGAAAAGGAAACAATAGAATTATTTGTAATACATTGGGACTAGTATTGCCTTTATCTACATAATAAACGTCAGATGCAGAACTGAGACAAACGCTTTAAGTTCCTGGGATCCTGTCCAACTGAAGGATGAGTTCCTTTAGATCTATATCTGTTACTTTTTAGAGAGAAAATCAAATATGGGGTTATGCTGAGAAAAATCTTATATTAGTGAAATAGCAAAGATTTTTGTAGTATGCAATGTACTGTGTATAATCCATAAAAATAGAGTTTGTTCTGCTACTTTGCCTAAATTATAAGCAAATAGGTAAAAGATTATTTCTACCTAAAGGGTAGACATATCACCTATAATGGTGCTGGACAGGATAGCTGTAGGGGCGTGTGAGGAGGCTATTATTTTTTTAATAGGTGACCTTTAACCTCTTTATTTATAATTTAAGGAAAGTAGCGCATAAGTCTATCTTTTCCAAGGTCTTGAATCCTTGAAAAGTATCTAGGATTTATATTTGAACATTGACAATGCTTGTTTCTTCCAATAGATTTGTAGTATTAATAATTATCTCTGCTCTTGAGATAAAAAATGTTCTCTTTAAATACACTTGATATACTTGACTGGCCTCCTCTTTAGAGGTAAAACCGATATGTTTAATTAATGGAGGCCAAATCAAAGAGTAGAATAAGTTCTAGAAGTAAAAATTGTGTCAATAACTTTCTAGAGACATACTTAAGTTCCTTGGGCCCAGTGCAAGTGAAGGATTTATTCCTAGAGGTAAAGACCACATCATTATCTTATTAGAGATGTGTTAATCTGGGTTGTCTCACTTTAGCAAAGAGAATTTATCATGCAGTGTAAATTTAATAACAGGCATTTACTATTTATGGTGACTTTTTCAGTTGCCACTTTTGCTAGCTTGATTTATTTTTCCAGCACATTATACACTGCTCATTTCCATGGTTATGATGACAACCTAACAATCAGGCAGCAGTGCCCATGCTTGCACAATATCGGACAAAACACCGGCCTAGTTGAGCTCCCATGGTCCCGCCTACTAGATAGACCACTGCTTTGTCTTATAGTGTGCAAGCAAGACCACTGCTTATGGATAGCAGGCTTTTTGTAACCATGGAAACAAGCAGTGTATGATATGATAGAAAAATGAATGCAGCCAGAAAAGGAAACAATAGAATTATTTGTAATACATTGGGACTAGTATTGCCTTTATCTAGATAATAAAGGTCAGTTGCAGAAGTGAGACAACCGCTTTAAGTCCCTGGGACCCAGACCAACTGAAGGATGAGTTCCTTTAGATCTATAGCTGTTACTTTTTAGAGAGAAAATCAAATATGGGGTTATGCTGAGAAAAATCTTATGGTAGTGAAATAGCAAAGATTTTTGTAGTATGCAATTTACTGTGTATAATCCATAAATATAGAGTTTGTTCTGCTACTTTGCCTAAATTATAAGCAAATTGGTAAAAGATTCTTTCTACCTAAAGGGTAGACATATCACCTATAATGGTGCTGGACAGGATAGCTGTAGGGGCGTGTGAGGAGGCTATTATTTTTTTAATAGGTGACCTTTAACCTCTTTATTTATAATTTAAGGAAAGTAGCCCATAAGTCTATCTTTTCCAAGGTCTTGAATCCTTGAAAAGTATCTAGGATTTATATTTGAACATTGACAATGCTTGTTTCTTCCAATAGATTTGTAGTATTAATAATTATCTCTGCTCTTGAGATAAAAATGTTCTCTTTAAATACACTTGATATACTTGACTGGCCTCCTCTTTAGAGGTAAAACCGATATGTTTAATTAATGGAGGCCAAATCAAAGAGTAGAATAAGTTCTAGAAGTAAAAATTGTGTCAATAACTTTCTAGAGACATACTTAAGTTCCTTGGGCCCAATGCAAGTGAAGGATTTATTCCTAGAGGTAAAGACCACATCATTATCTTATTAGAGATGTGTTAATCTGGGTTGTCTCACTTTAGCAAAGAGAATTTATCATGCAGTGTAAATTTAATAACAGGCATTTACTATTTATGGTGACTTTTTCAGTTGCCACTTTTGCTAGCTTGATTTATTTTTCCAGCACATTATACACTGCTCATTTCCATGGTTATGATGACAACCTAACAATCAGGCAGCAGTGCCCATGCTTGCACAATATCGGACAAAACACCGGCCTAGTTGAGCTCCCACGGTCCCGCCTACTAGATAGACCACTGCTTTGTCTTATAGTGTGCAAGCAAGACCACTGCTTATGGATAGCAGGCTTTTTGTAACCATGGAAACAAGCAGTGTATGATATGATAGAAAAATGAATGCAGCCAGAAAAGGAAACAATAGAATTATTTGTAATACATTGGGACTAGTATTGCCTTTATCTAGATAATAAAGGTCATTTGCATAAGTGAAATAACCGCTTTAAGTCCCTGGGACCCAGACCAACTGAAGGATGAGTTCCTTTAGATCTATAGCTGTTAATTTTTAGAGAGAAAATCAAATATGGGGTTATGCTGAGAAAAATCTTATGGTAGTGAAATAGCAAAGATTTTTGTAGTATGCAATTTACTGTGTATAATCCATAAATATAGAGTTTGTTCTGCTACTTTGCCTAAATTATAAGCAAATTGGTAAAAATTCTTTCTACCTAAAGGGTAGACATACCACCTATAATGGTGCTGGACAGGATAGCTGTAGGGGCGTGTGAGGAGGCTATTATTTTTTTAATAGGTGACCTTTAACCTCTTTATTTATAATTTAAGGAAAGTAGCCCATAAGTCTATCTTTTCCAAGGTCTTGAATCCTTGAAAAGTATCTAGGATTTATATTTGAACATTGACAATGCTTGTTTCTTCCAATAGATTTGTAGTATTAATAATTATCTCTGCTCTTGAGATAAAAATGTTCTCTTTAAATACACTTGATATACTTGACTGGCCTCCTCTTTAGAGGTAAAACCGATATGTTTAATTAATGGAGGCCAAATCAAAGAGTAGAATAAGTTCTAGAAGTAAAATTGTGTCAATAACTTTCTAGAGACATACTTAAGTTCCTTGGGCCCAGTGCAAGTGAAGGATTTATTCCTAGAGGTAAAGACCACATCATTATCTTATTAGAGATGTGTTAATCTGGGTTGTCTCACTTTAGCAAAGAGAATTTATCATGCAGTGTAAATTTAATAACAGGCATTTACTATTTATGGTGACTTTTTCAGTTGCCACTTTTGCTAGCTTGATTTATTTTTCCAGCACATTATACACTGCTCATTTACATGGTTATGATGACAACCTAACAATCAGGCAGCAGTGCCCATGCTTGCACAATATCGGACAAAACACCGGCCTAGTTGAGCTCCCATGGTCCCGCCTACTAGATAGACCACTGCTTTGTCTTATAGTGTGCAAGCAAGACCACTGCTTATGGATAGCAGGCTTTTTGTAACCATGGAAACAAGCAGTGTATGATATGATAGAAAAATGAATGCAGCCAGAAAAGGAAACAATAGAATTATTTGTAATACATTGGGACTAGTATTGCCTTTATCTACATAATAAACTTCAGATGCAGAACTGAGACAAACGCTTTAAGTTCCTGGGATCCTGTCCAACTGAAGGATGAGTTCCTTTAGATCTATATCTGTTACTTTTTAGAGAGAAAATCAAATATGGGGTTATGCTGAGAAAAATCTTATATTAGTGAAATAGCAAAGATTTTTGTAGTATGCAATGTACTGTGTATAATCCATAAATATAGAGTTTGTTCTGCTACTTTGCCTAAATTATAAGCAAATAGGTAAAAGATTATTTCTACCTAAAGGGTAGACATATCACCTATAATGGTGCTGGACAGGATAGCTGTAGGGGCGTGTGAGGAGGCTATTATTTTTTTAATAGGTGACCTTTAACCTCTTTATTTATAATTTAAGGAAAGTAGCGCATAAGTCTATCTTTTCCAAGGTCTTGAATCCTTGAAAAGTATCTAGGATTTATATTTGAACATTGACAATGCTTGTTTCTTCCAATAGATTTGTAGTATTAATAATTATCTCTGCTCTTGAGATAAAAAATGTTCTCTTTAAATACACTTGATATACTTGACTGGCCTCCTCTTTAGAGGTAAAACCGATATGTTTAATTAATGGAGGCCAAATCAAAGAGTAGAATAAGTTCTAGAAGTAAAAATTGTGTCAATAACTTTCTAGAGACATACTTAAGTTCCTTGGGCCCAGTGCAAGTGAAGGATTTATTCCTAGAGGTAAAGACCACATCATTATCTTATTAGAGATGTGTTAATCTGGGTTGTCTCACTTTAGCAAAGAGAATTTATCATGCAGTGTAAATTTAATAACAGGCATTTACTATTTATGGTGACTTTTCAGTTGCCACTTTTGCTAGCTTGATTTATTTTTCCAGCACATTATACACTGCTCATTTCCATGGTTATGATGACAACCTAACAATCAGGCAGCAGTGCCCATGCTTGCACAATATCGGACAAAACACCGGCCTAGTTGAGCTCCCATGGTCCCGCCTACTAGATAGACCACTGCTTTGTCTTATAGTGTGCAAGCAAGACCACTGCTTATGGATAGCAGGCTTTTTGTAACCATGGAAACAAGCAGTGTATGATATGATAGAAAATGAATGCAGCCAGAAAAGGAAACAATAGAATTATTTGTAATACATTGGGACTAGTATTGCCTTTATCTACATAATAAACGTTCAGATGCAGAACTGAGACAAACGCTTTAAGTTCCTGGGATCCTGTCCAACTGAAGGATGAGTTCCTTTAGATCTATATCTGTTACTTTTTAGAGAGAAAATCAAATATGGGGTTATGCTGAGAAAAATCTTATATTAGTGAAATAGCAAAGATTTTTGTAGTATGCAATGTACTGTGTATAATCCATAAATATAGAGTTTGTTCTGCTACTTTGCCTAAATTATAAGCAAATAGGTAAAAGATTATTTCTACCTAAAGGGTAGACATATCACCTATAATGGTGCTGGACAGGATAGCTGTAGGGCGTGTGAGGAGGCTATTATTTTTTTAATAGGTGACCTTTAACCTCTTTATTTATAATTTAAGGAAAGTAGCGCATAAGTCTATCTTTTCCAAGGTCTTGAATCCTTGAAAAGTATCTAGGATTTATATTTGAACATTGACAATGCTTGTTTCTTCCAATAGATTTGTAGTATTAATAATTATCTCTGCTCTTGAGATAAAAATGTTCTCTTTAAATACACTTGATATACTTGACTGGCCTCCTCTTTAGAGGTAAAACCGATATGTTTAATTAATGGAGGCCAAATCAAAGAGTAGAATAAGTTCTAGAAGTAAAAATTGTGTCAATAACTTTCTAGAGACATACTTAAGTTCCTTGGGCCCAGTGCAAGTGAAGGATTTATTCCTAGAGGTAAAGACCACATCATTATCTTATTAGAGATGTGTTAATCTGGGTTGTCTCACTTTAGCAAAGAGAATTTATCATGCAGTGTAAATTTAATAACAGGCATTTACTATTTATGGTGACTTTTTCAGTTGCCACTTTTGCTAGCTTGATTTATTTTTCCAGCACATTATACACTGCTCATTTCCATGGTTATGATGACAACCCTACAATCAGGCAGCAGTGCCCATGCTTGCACAATATCAGACAAAACACCGGCCTAGTTGAGCTCCCATGGTCCCGCCTACTAGATAGACCACTGCTTTGTCTTATAGTGTGCAAGCAAGACCACTGCTTATGGATAACAGGCTTTTGTAACCATGGAAACAAGCAGTGTATGATATGATAGAAAAATGAATGCAGCCAGAAAAGGAAACAATAGAATTATTTGTAATACATTGGGACTAGTATTGCCTTTATCTAGATAATAAAGGTCAGTTGCAGAAGTGAGACAACCGCTTTAAGTCCCTGGGACCCAGACCAACTGGAAGGATGAGTTCCTTTAGATCTATAGCTGTTACTTTTTAGAGAGAAAATCAAATATGGGGTTATGCTGAGAAAAATCTTATGGTAGTGAAATAGCAAAGATTTTTGTAGTATGCAATGTACTGTGTATAATCCATAAATATAGAGTTTGTTCTGCTACTTTGCCTAAATTATAAGCAAATATGGTAAAAGATTATTTCTACCTAAAGGGTAGACATATCACCTATAATGGTGCTGGACAGGATAGCTGTAGGGGCGTGTGAGGAGGCTATTATTTTTTTAATAGGTGACCTTTAACCTCTTTATTTATAATTTAAGGAAAGTAGCCCATAAGTCTATCTTTTCCAAGGTCTTGAATCCTTGAAAAGTATCTAGGATTTATATTTGAACATTGACAATGCTTGTTTCTTCCAATAGATTTGTAGTATTAATAATTATCTCTGCTCTTGAGATAAAAAATGTTCTCTTTAAATACACTTGATATACTTGACTGGCCTCCTCTTTAGAGGTAAAACCGATATGTTTAATTAATGGAGGCCAAATCAAAGAGTAGAATAAGTTCTAGAAGTAAAAATTGTGTCAATAACTTTCTAGAGACATACTTAAGTTCCTTGGGCCCAATGCAAGTGAAGGATTTATTCCTAGAGGTAAAGACCACATCATTATCTTATTAGAGATGTGTTAATCTGGGTTGTCTCACTTTAGCAAAGAGAATTTATCATGCAGTGTAAATTTAATAACAGGCATTTAATATTTATGGTGCCTTTTTCAGTTGCCACTTTTGCTAGCTTGATTTATTTTTCCAGCACATTATACACTGCTCATTTCCATGGTTATGATGACAACCCTAACAATCAGGCAGCAGTGCCCATGCTTTGCACAATATCGGACAAAACACCGGCCTAGTTGAGCTCCCATGGTCCCGCCTACTAGATAGACCACTGCTTTGTCTTATAGTGTGCAAGCAAGACCACTGCTTATGGATAGCAGGCTTTTTGTAACCATGGAAACAAGCAGTGTATGATATGATAGAAAAATGAATGCAGCCAGAAAAGGAAACAATAGAATTATTTGTAATACATTGGGACTAGTATTTCCTTTAACTAGATAATAAAGGTCAGTTACAGAAGTGAAATAACCGCTTTAAGTCCCTGGGACCCAGACCAACTGAAGGATGAGTTCCTTTAGATCTATAGCTGTTAATTTTTAGAGAGAAAATCAAATATGGGGTTATGCTGAGAAAAATCTTATGGTAGTGAAATAGCAAAGATTTTTGTAGTATGCAATTTACTGTGTATAATCCATAAATATAGAGTTTGTTCTGCTACTTTGCCTAAATTATAAGCAGATTGGTAAAAGATTCTTTCTACCTAAAGGGTAGACATATCACCTATAATGGTGCTGGACAGGATAGCTGTAGGGGCGTGTGAGGAGGCTATTATTTTTTTAATAGGTGACCTTTAACCTCTTTATTTATAATTTAAGGAAAGTAGCCCATAAGTCTATCTTTTCCAAGGTCTTGAATCCTTGAAAAGTATCTAGGATTTATATTTAAACATTGACAATGCTTGTTTCTTCCAGCAGATTTGTAGTATTAATAATTATCTCTGCTCTTGAGATAAAAATGTTCTCTTTAA
>JAKVIS010002226.1:0-24646 GCA_033119425.1 Bufotes viridis | reverse complement strand
CCAGACAGAGGAGAGAGGTCCCACAGCAGAGAATCATGCATCATATCACCCATCACTGGAGCAGGCCACTTTCAGTTATTTAGGCCCCAGCACCCAGAAAGAGGACAGAGGTCGCACAGCAAGGAATAAGGCGCCATATCACCTACCCCTGGAGAAGGCCACTTTGAGGTATTTAGGCCCCAGTACCCAGACAGAGGAGAGAAGTCCCACAGCAGAGAATCAGGCGTCATATCACCCACCACTGGAGAAGGCCACTTTCAGTTAATTAGGCCCCAGCACCCAGACAGAAGAGAGAGGTCCCACAGCAAGGAATAAGGAGTCATATCACCCACCACTGGAAAAGGCCACTTTCAGTTATTTAGGCCCCAACACCCAGACAGAGGAGAGAGGTCCCACAGCAAGGAATAAGGCATCATATCACCCACCACTGGAGAAGGCCACTTTCAGTTATTTAGGCCCCAGCACCCAGACAGAGGAGAGAGGTCCCACAGCAAGGAATAAGGCGTCATATCACCCACCACTGGAGAAGGCCACTTTCAGTTATTTAGGCCCCAGCACCCAGACAGAGGAGAGAGGTCCCACAGCAAGGAATAAGGCATTATCTCACCCACCACTGGAGAAGGCCACTTTCAGTTATTTAGGCTCCATCACCCAGACAGAGGAGAGAGGTCCCACAGCAGAGAATCATGCGCCATATCACACACAATTGGAGAAGGCCACTTTCAGTTATTTAGGCCCCAGCAACCAGACATGAGGAAAGAGGTCCCACAGCAAGGAATAAGGCGTCATTTCACCCACCACTGGAGAAGGCCACTTTCAGTTATTTAGGCCCCAGCACCCAGGCAAAGGAGAGAGGTCCCACAGCAAGAGAATCAGGCGTCATATCACCCATCACTGGAGAAGGCCACTTTCAGTTATTTAGGCCCCAGCACCCAGACAGAGGAGAAAGGTCCCACAGCACAGAATCATTAATCATTTCACCCACCACTGGAGAAGGCCACTTTCAGTTATTTAGGCCCCAGCACCCAGACAGAGGAGAGAGGTCCCACAGCAAGGAATAAGGCGTCATATAACCCACCACTGGAGAAGGGCACTTTCAGATATTTAGGCCCCAGCACCCAGACAGAGGAGAGAGGTCCCACAGCAGAGAATCATGCTTCATATCACCCACCACTGAAGTAGGCCATTTTCATTATTTAGGCCCCAGCACCCAGACAGAGGAGAGAGGTCCCACAGCACAGGAATCATGCATCATATCACCCACCACTGGAGAAGGCCACTTTCAGTTATTTAGGCCCCAGCACCCAGACAGAGGAGAGAGGTCCCACAGCAGAGAATCATGCTATATCACCCACCACTGGAGAAGGCCAGTTTCAGTTATTTAGGCCCCAGCACCCAGACAGAGGAGAGAGGTCCCACAACAAGGAATAAGGCATCATATCACCCACCACTGGAGAAGGCCACTTTCAGTTATTTAGGCCCCAGCACCCAGACAGAGGAGAGAGGTCCCACAGCAAGGAATAAGGCGTCATATCACCCACCACTGGAGAAGGCCACTTTCAGTTCTTAAGGCCCCAGCACCCAGACAGAGGAGAGAGGTCGCACAGCAAGGAATAAGGCGTCATATCACCCACCACTGGAGAAGGCCACTTTCAGTTATTTAGGCCCCAGCACCCAGACAGAGGAGAGAGGTCGCACAGCAAGGAATAAGGCGCCATATCACCCACCACTGGAGAAGGCCACTTTCAGTTATTTAGGCCCCGAACCCAGACAGAGGAGAGAGGTCCCACAGCACAGAATCATGCATAATATCACCCACCACTGGAGAAGGACACATTTAGTTATTAAGGCCCCAGCACCCAGAAAGAGGAGAGAGGTCCCACAGCAAGGAATAAGGCATCATATCACCCACCACTGGAGAAGGCCACTTTCAGTTATTTAGGCCCCAGCACCCAGACAGAGGAGAGAGGTCCCACAGCACAGAATCATTCATCATATCACCCACCACTTGAGATGGCCGCTGTCAGTTATTTAGGCCCCAGCACCCAGACAGAGGAGAGAGGTCCCACAGCAGAGAATCATGCGTCATATCACCCACCACTGGAGAAGGCCATTTTCAGTTATTTAGGCCCCAGCACCCAGACAGAGGAGAGAGGTCCCACAGCAAGGAATAAGGCATTATCTCACCCACCAATGGAGAAAGCCACTTTCAGTTATTTAGGCCCCAGCACCAAGACAGAGGAGAGAGGTCCTACAGCAAGGAATATGGCTTGATATCACCCACCACTGGAGAAGGCCACTTTCAGTTATTTAGGCTCCATCACCCAGACAGAGGAGTGAGGTCCTACAGCAGAGAATCATGCGTCATATCACCCACAATTGGAGAAGGCCACTTTCAGATATTTAGGCCCCAGCAACCAGACAGAGGAAAGAGGTCCCACAGCAAGGAATAAGGCGTCATTTCACCCACCACTGGAGAAGGCCACTTTCAGTTATTTAGGCCCCAGCACACAGGCAGAGGAGAGAGGTCCCACAGCAGAGAATCATTCGTCATATCACACATCACTGGAGAAGGTCACTTTCAGTTATTTAGGCCCCAGCACTCAGACAGAAGAGAGAGGTCCCACAGCAAGGAATAAGGCGCCATATCACCTACCCCTGGAGAAGGCCACTTTGAGGTATTTAGGCCCCAGTACCCAGACAGAGGAGAGAGGTCCCACAGCAGAGAATCAGGCGTCATATCACCCACCACTGGAGATGGCCACTTTCAGTTATTTAGGCCCCAGCATCCAAACAGAGGAGAGAGGTCCCACAGCAAGGAATAAGGCGTCATATCACCCAACACTGGAGAAGGCCACTTTCAGTTATTTAGGCCCCTGCACCCAGACAGAGGAGAGCGGTCCCACAGCAAGGAATAAGGCATCATATCACCCACCACTGGAGAAGGCCACTTTCAGTTATTTAGGCCCCAGCACCCAGACAGAGAAGAGAGGTCCCAGAGCACAGAATCATGCATCATATCACCCACCACTGGAGAAAGCCACTTTCAGTTATTTAGGCCTCAGCACCCAGACAGAGGAGAGAGGTCCCACAGCAAGGAATAAGGAGTCATATCACCCACCACTGGAGAAGGCCACTTTCAGTTATTTAGGCCCCAGCACCCAGACAGAGGAGAGAGGTCCCACAGCAGAGAATCATGCGTCATATCACCCATCACTGGAGCAGGCCACTTTCAGTTATTTAGGCCCCAGCACCCAGAAAGAGGAGAGAGGTCGCACAGCAAGGAATAAGGCGTCATATCACCTACCCCTGGAGAAGGCCACTTTTAGGTATTTAGGCCTCAGTACCCAGACAGAGGAGAGAAGTCCCAAAGCAGAGAATCAGGCGTCATATCACCCACCACTGGAGAAGGCCACTTTCAGTTAATTAGGCCCCAGCACCCAGACAGAAGAGAGAGGTCCCACAGCAAGGAATAAGGAGTCATATCACCCACCACTGGAAAAGGCCACTTTCAGTTATTTAGGCCCCAGCACCCAGACAGAGGAGAGAGGTCCCACAGCAAGGAATAAGGCGTCATATCACCCACCACTGGAGAAGGCCACTTTCATTTATTTAGGCCCCAGCACCCAGACAGAGGAGAGAGGTCCCACAGCAAGGAATAAGGCATTATCTCACCCACCAATGGAGAAGGCCACTTTCAGTTATTTAGGCCCCAGCACCCAGACAGAGGAGAGAGGTCCCACAGCAAGGAATAAGGCTTGATATCACCCACCACTGGAGAAGGCCACTTTCAGTTATTTAGGCTCCATCACCCAGACAGAGGAGTGAGGTCCCACAGCAGAGAATCATCCGTCATATCACCCACAATTGGAGAAGGCCACTTTCAGTTATTTAGGCCCCAGCAACCAGACAGAGGAAAGAGGTCCCACAGCAAGGAATAAGGCGTCATTTCACCCACCACTGGAGAAGGCCACTTTCAGTTATTTAGGCCCCAGCACCCAGGCAAAGGAGAGAGGTCCCCAGCAGAGAATCATGCGTCATATCACCCATCACTGGAGAAGGCCACTTTCAGTTATTTAGACCCCAGCACCCAGACAGAGGAGAAAGGTCCCACAGCACAGAATCATTAATCATTTCACCCACCACTGGAGAAGGCCACTTTCAGTTATTTAGGCCCCAGCACCCAGACAGAGGAGAGAGGTCCCACATCAGAGAATCATGCGTCATATCACCCACCACTGGAGAAGGCCACTTTCAGTTATTTAGGCCCCAGCACCCAGACAGAGGAGAGAGGTCCCACAGCAGAGCATCATGCGTCATATCACCCACCACTGGAGAAGGCCACTTTCAGTTATTTAGGCCACAGCACCCAGACAGAGGAGAGAGGTCCCACAACAAGAAATAAGGCATCATATCACCCACCACTGGAGAAGGCCACTTTCAGTTATTTAGGCCCCAGCACCCAGACAGAGGAGAGAGGTCCCACAGCAGAGAATAATGCATCATATCACCCACCACTGGAGAAGGCCATTTTCAGTTATTTAGGCTTCAGCACCCAGACAGAGGAGAGAGGTCCCACAGCAAGGAATAAGGCATCATATAACCCACCACTGGAGAAGGCCACTTTCAGTTATTTAGGCCCCAGCACCCAGACAGAGGAGAGAGGTCCCACAGCAGAGAATCATGCGTCATATCACCCACCACTGGAGAAGGCCATTTTCAGTTATTTAGGCCCCAGCACCCAGACAGAGGAGAGAGGTCCCACAGCAAGGAATAAGGCATTATCTCACCCACCACTGGAGAAGGCCAGTTTCAGTTATTTAGGCCCCAGCACCCAGACAGAGGAGAGAGGTCCCACAGCAGAGAATCATGCGTCATATCACCCACCACTGGAGAAGGCCATTTTCAGTTATTTAGGCCCCAGCACCCAGACAGAGGAGAGAGGTCCCACAGCAAGGAATAAGGCATTATCTCACCCACCAATGGAGAAGGCCACTTTCAGTTATTTAGGCCCCAGCACCCAGACAGAGGAGAGAGGTCCCACAGCAAGGAATAAGGCGTCATATCACCCACCACTGGAGAAGGCCACTTTCAGTTATTTAGGCTCCATCACCCAGACAGAGGAGTGAGGTCCCACAGCAGAGAATCATGCGTCATATCACCCACAATTGGAGAAGGCCACTTTCAGATATTTAGGCCCCAGCAACCAGACAGAGGAAAGAGGTCCCACAGCAAGGAATAAGGCGTCATTTCACCCACCACTGGAGAAGGCCACTTTCAGTTATTTAGGCCCCAGCACCCAGGCAGAGGAGAGAGGTCCCACAGCAGAGAATCATTCGTCATATCACACATCACTGGAGAAGGCCACTTTCAATTATTTAGGCCCGAGCACTCAGACAGAAGAGAGAGGTCCCACAGCAAGGAATAAGGCGTCATATCACTTACCCTTGGAGAAGGCCACTTTGAGGTATTTAGGCCCCAGTACCCAGACAGAGGAGAGAGGTCCCACAGCAGAGAATCAGGCGTCATATCACCCACCACTGGAGAAGGCCACTTTCAGTTATTTAGGCCCCAGCACCCAGACAGAGGAGAGCGGTCCCACAGCAAGGAATAAAGCATCATATCACCCACCACTGGAGAAGGCCACTTTCAGTTATTTAGGCCCCAGCACCCAGACAGAGAAGAGAGGTCCCAGAGCACAGAATCATGCATCATATCACCCACCACTGGAGAAAGCCACTTTCAGTTATTTAGGCCTCAGCACCCAGACAGAGGAGAGAGGTCCCCAGCAAGGAATAAGGAGTCATATCACCCACCACTGGAGAAGGCCACTTTCAGTTATTTAGGCCCCAGCACCCAGACAGAGGAGAGAGGTCCCACAGCAGAGAATCATGCGTCAAATCACCCATCACTGGAGCAGGCCACTTTCAGTTATTTAGGCCCCAGCACCCAGAAAGAGGACAGAGGTCGCACAGCAAGGAATAAGGCGTCATATCACCTACCCCTGGAGAAGGCCACTTTGAGGTATTTAGGCCCCAGTACCCAGACAGAGGAGAGAAGTCCCAAAGCAGAGAATCAGGCGTCATATCACCCACCACTGGAGAAGGCCACTTTCAGTTAATTAGGCCCCAGCACCCAGACAGAAGAGAGAGGTCCCACAGCAAGGAATAAGGAGTCATATCACCCACCACTGGAAAAGGCCATCTTCAGTTATTTAGGCCCCAACACCCAGACAGAGGAGAGAGGTCCCACAGCAAGGAATAAGGCATCATATCACCCACCACTGGAGAAGGCCACTTTCAGTTATTTAGGCCCCAGCACCCAGACAGAGGAGAGAGGTCCCACAGCAAGGAATAAGGCGTCATATCACCCACCACTGGAGAAGGCCACTTTCAGTTATTTAGGCCCCAGCACCCAGACAGAGGAGAGAGGTCCCACAGCAAGGAATAAGGCATTATCTCACCCACCACTGGAGAAGGCCACTTTCAGTTATTTAGGCTCCATCACCCAGACAGAGGAGTGAGGTCCCACAGCAGAGAATCATGCGTCATATCAAACACAATTGGAAAAGGCCACTTTCAGTTATTTAGGCCCCAGCAACCAGACAGAGGAAAGAGGTCCCACAGCAAGGAATAAGGCGCCATTTCACCCACCACTGGAGAAGGCCACTTTCAGTTATTTAGGCCCCAGCACCCAGGCAAAGGAGAGAGGTCCCCCAGCAGAGAATCATGCGTCATATCACCCATCACTGGAGAAGGCCACTTTCAGTTATTTAGGCCCCAGCACCCAGACAGAGGAGAAAGGTCCCACAGCACAGAATCATTAATCATTTCACCCACCACTGGAGAAGGCCACTTTCAGTTATTTAGGCCCCAGCACCCAGACAGAGGAGAGAGGTCCCACAGCAAGGAATAAGGCGCCATATAACCCACCACTGGAGAAGGGCACTTTCAGATATTTAGGCCCCAGCACCCAGACAGAGGAGAGAGGTCCCACAGCAGAGAATCATGCTTCATATCACCCACCACTGAAGTAGGCCATTTTCATTTTTTTAGGCCCCAGCACCCAGACAGAGGAGAGAGGTCCCACAGCACAGAATCATGCATCATATCACCCACCACTGGAGAAGGCCACTTTCAGTTATTTAGGCCCCAGCACCCAGACAGAGGAGAGAGGTCCCACAGCAAGGAATAAGGAGTCATATCACCCACCACTGGAAAAGGCCACTTTCAGTTATTTAGGCCCCAGCACCCAGACAGAGGAGAGAGGTCCCACAGCAAGGAAGAAGGCGCCATATCACCCACCACTGGAGTAGGCCATTTTCATTTTTTTAGGCCCCAGCACCCAGACAGAGGAGAGAGGTCCCACAGCACAGAATCATGCATCATATCACCCTCCACTGGAGAAGGCCACTTTCAGTTATTTAGGCCTCAGCACCTAGACAGAGGAGAGATGTCCCCCAGCAAGGAAGAAGGCGTCATATCACCCACCACTGGAGAAGGCCACTTTCAGTTATTTAGGCCCCAACATCCAGACAGAGGAGAGAGGTCCCACAGCAAGGCATAAGGCATCATATCACCCACCACTGGAGAAGGCCACTTTCAGTTATTTAGGCCCCAGCACCCAGACAGAGGAGAGAGGTCCCACAGCACAGAATCATGCATCATATCACCCACCACTGGAGAAAGCCACTTTCAGTTATTTAGGCCCGAGCACTCAGACAGAAGAGAGAGGTCCCATAGCAAGGAATAAGGCGTCATATCACCCACCACTGGAAAAGGCCACTTTCAGTTATTTAGGCTCCAACATCCAGACAGAGGAGAGAGGTCCCACAGCAAGGAATAAGGCATCATATCACCCACCACTGGAGAAGGCCACTTTCAGTTATTTAAGCCCCAGCACCCAGAAAGAGGAGAGAGGTCCGACAGCAAGGAATAAGGCATCATATCACCCACCACTGGAGAAGGCCATTTTCAGTTATTTAGGCCCCAGCATCAAGACAAAGGAGAGAGGTCCCACAGCAAGGAATAAGGAGTCATATCACCCACCACTGGAGAAGTCCACTTTCAGTTATTTAGGCCCCAGCACCCAGACAGAGGAGAGAGGTCCCACAGCAAGGAATAAGGCATCATATCACCCACCACTGGAGAAGGCCACTTTCAGTTATTTAGGCCCCAGCACCCAGACAGAGGAGAGAGGTCCCACAGCAGAGAATCATGCGTTATATCACCCACCACTTTAGAAGGCCACTTTCAGTTATTTAGGCCCCAGCACCCAGACAGAGGAGAGAGGTTCCACAGCAAGGAATAAGGCGTCATATAACCCACCACTTGAGAAGGCCACTTTCAGTTATTTAGGTCCCAGCACCCAGACAGAGGAGAGAGGTTCCACAGCAGAGAATCATGCTTCATATCACCCACCACTGGAGTAGGCCATTTTCATTTTTTTAGGCCCCAGCACCCAGACAGAGGAGAGAGGTCCCACAGCACAGAATCATGCATAATATCACCCACCACTGGAGAAGGCCACTTTCAGTTATTTAGGCCCCAGCACCCAGACAGAGGAGAGAGGTCCCACAGCAAGGAATAAGGCATCATATCACCCACCACTGGAGAAGGCCACTTTCAGTTATTTAGGCCCCAGGACCCAGACAGAGGAGAGAGGTCCCACAGCAAGGAATAAGGCGTCATTTCACCCACCACTGGAGAAGGCCACTTTCAGTTATTTTGGCCCAAGCACCCAGACAGAGGAGAGAGGTCCCACAGCAAGTAATCATGCGTCATATCATCCATCACTGGAGAAGGCCACGTTGAGTTATTTAGGCCCCAGCACCCAGACAGAGGAGAGAGGTCCCACAGCAAGGAATAAGGCATCATATCACCCACCACTGGAGAAGGCCACTATGAGGTATTTAGGCCCCAGTACCCAGACAGAGGAGAGAGGTCCCACAGCAGAAAATCAGGTGTCATATCACCCACCACTGGAGAAGGCCACTTTCAGTTATTTAGGCCCCAGCACCCAGACAGAAGAGAGAGGTCCCACAGCAAGGAATAAGGCGTCATATCACCCACCACTGGAAAAGGCCACTTTCAGTTATTTAGGCCCCAACATCCAGACAGAGGAGAGAGGTCACACAGCAAGGAATAAGGCATCATATCACCCACCACTGGAGAAGGCCACTTTCAGTTATTTAGGCTTCAGCACCCAGACAGAGGAGAGAGGTACCACAGCAAGGAATAAGGCGTCATATCACCCACCACTGGAGAAGTCCACTTTCAGTTATTTAGGCCCCAGCACCCAGACAGAGGAGAGAGGTCCCACAGCAAGGAATAAGGCATCATATCACCCACCACTGGAGAAGGCCACTTTCAGTTATTTAGGCCCCAGCACCCAGACAGAGGAGAGAGGTCCCACAGCAGAGAATCATGCGTTATATCACCCACCACTGGAGAAGGCCACTTTCAGTTATTTAGGCCCCAGCACCCAGACAGAAGAGAGAGGTCCCACAGCAAGGAATAAGGCGCCATATCACCCACCACTGGAAAAGGCCACTTTCAGTTATTTAGGCCCCAACATCCAGACAGAGGAGAGAGGTCACACAGCAAGGAATAAGGCATCATATCACCCACCACTGGAGAAGGCCACTTTCAGTTATTTAGGCTTCAGCACCCAGACAGAGGAGAGAGGTACCACAGCAAGGAATAAGGCGTCATATCACCCACCACTGGAGAAGGCCACTTTCAGTTATTTAGGCCCCAGCACCCAGACAGAGGAGAGAGGTCCCACAGCAGAGAATCATGCGTTATATCACCCACCACTGGAGAAGGCCACTTTCAGTTATTTAGGCTCCAGCACCCAGACAGAGGAGAGAGGTCCCACAGCAAGGAATAAGGCGTCATATAACCCACCACTTGAGAAGGCCACTTTCAGTTATTTAGGCCCCAGCACCCAGACAGAGGAGAGAGGTTCCACAGCAGAGAATCATGCTTCATATCACCCACCACTGGAGTAGGCCATTTTCATTTTTTTAGGCCCCAGCACCCAGACAGAGGAGAGAGGTCCCACAGCACAGAATCATGCATAATATCAACCACCACTGGAGAAGGCCACTTTCAGTTATTTAGGCCCCAGCACCCAGACAGAGGAGAGAGGTCCCACAGCAAGGAATAAGGCATCATATCACCCACCACTGGAGAAGGCCACTTTAAGTTTTTTAGGCCCCAGGACCCAGACAGAGGAGAGAGGTCCCACAGCAAGGAATAAGGCGTCATTTCACCCACCACTGGAGAAGGCCACTTTCAGTTATTTTGGCCCAAGCACCCAGACAGAGGAGAGAGGTCCCACAGCAAGTAATCATGCGTCATATCATCCATCACTGGAGAAGGCCACGTTGAGTTATTTAGGCCCCAGCACCCAGACAGAGGAGAGAGGTCCCACAGCAAGGAATAAGGCGTCATATCACCCACCACTGGAGAAGGCCACTATGAGGTATTTAGGCCCCAGTACCCAGACAGAGGAGAGAGGTCCCACAGCAGAAAATCAGGTGTCATATCACCCACCACTGGAGAAGGCCACTTTCAGTTATTTAGGCCCCAGCACCCAGACAGAAGAGAGAGGTCCCACAGCAAGGAATAAGGCGTCATATCACCCACCACTGGAAAAGGCCACTTTCAGTTATTTAGGCCCCAACATCCAGACAGAGGAGAGAGGTCACACAGCAAGGAATAAGGCATCATATCACCCACCACTGGAGAAGGCCACTTTCAGTTATTTAGGCTTCAGCACCCAGACAGAGGAGAGAGGTACCACAGCAAGGAATAAGGCGCCATATCACCCACCACTGGAGAAGTCCACTTTCAGTTATTTAGGCCCCAGCACCCAGACAGAGGAGAGAGGTCCCACAGCAAGGAATAAGGCATCATATCACCCACCACTGGAGAAGGCCACTTTCAGTTATTTAGGCCCCAGCACCCAGACAGAGGAGAGAGGTCCCACAGCAGAGAATCATGCGTTATATCACCCACCACTGGAGAAGGCCACTTTCAGTTATTTAGGCCCCAGCACCCAGACAGAGGAGAGAGGTCCCACAGCAAGGAATAATGCGTCATATAACCCACCACTTGAGAAGGCCACTTTCAGTTATTTAGGCCCCAGCACCCAGACAGAGGAGAGAGGTTCCACAGCAGAGAATCATGCTTCATATCACCCACCACTGGAGTAGGCCATTTTAATTTTTTTAGGCCCCAGCACCCAGAAAGAGGAGAGAGGTCCCACGGCACAGAATCATGCATAATATCACCCACCACTGGAGAAGGCCACTTTCAGTTATTTAGGCCCCAGCACCCAGACAGAGGAGAGAGGTCCCACAGCAAGGAATAAGGCATCATATCACCCACCACTGGAGAAGGCCACTTTCAGTTATTTAGGCCCCAGGACCCAGACAGAGGAGAGAGGTCCCACAGCAAGGAATAAGGCGTCATTTCACCCACCACTGGAGAAGGCCACTTTCAGTTATTTTGGCCCAAGCACCCAGACAGAGGAGAGAGGTCCCACAGCAAGTAATCATGCGTCATATCATCCATCACTGGAGAAGGCCACGTTGAGTTATTTAGGCCCCAGCACCCAGACAGAGGAGAGAGGTCCCACAGCAAGGAATAAGGCGTCATATCACCCACCACTGGAGAAGGCCACTATGAGGTATTTAGGCCCCAGTACCCAGACAGAGGAGAGAGGTCCCACAGCAGAAAATCAGGTGTCATATCACCCACCACTGGAGAAGGCCACTTTCAGTTATTTAGGCCCCAGCACCCAGACAGAAGAGAGAGGTCCCACAGCAAGGAATAAGGCGTCATATCACCCACCACTGGAAAAGGCCACTTTCAGTTATTTAGGCCCCAACATCCAGACAGAGGAGAGAGGTCACACAGCAAGGAATAAGGCATCATATCACCCACCACTGGAGAAGGCCACTTTCAGTTATTTAGGCTTCAGCACCCAGACAGAGGAGAGAGGTACCACAGCAAGGAATAAGGCGTCATATCACCCACCACTGGAGAAGGCCACTTTCAGTTATTTAGGCCCCAGCACCCAGACAGAGTTGAGAGGTCCTACCGGACAGAATCATGCATCATATCACCCACCACTGGAGAAGGCCGCTTTCAGTTATTTAGGCCCCAGCACCCAGACAGAGGAGAGAGGTCCCAAAGCAAGGAATAAGGCGTCATATCACCCACCACTGGAGAAGGCCACTTTCAGTTATTTAGGCCTCAAAAACCAGACAGAGGAGATAGGTCCCACAGCACAGAATCATGCATAATATCACCCACCACTGGAGAAGGCCACTTTCAGTTATGTAGGCCCCAGCACCCAGACAGAGGAGAGAGGTCCCACAGCAAGAAATAAGGCATCATATCACCCACCACTGGAGAAGGCCACTTTCAATTATTTAGGCCCCAGCACCCAGACAGAGGAGAGAGGTCCCACAGCACAGAATCATGCATCATATCACCCACCACTGGAGAAGGCCGCTTTCAGTTATTTAGGCCCCAGCACCCAGACAGAGGAGAGAGGTCCCACAGCAAGGAATAAGGCATCATATCACCCACCACTGGAGAAGGCCACTTTCAGAGTTATTTAGGCCCCAGCACCCAGACAGAGGAGAGAGGTCCCACAGCAGAGAATCATGCGTTATATCACCCACCATTGGAGAAGGCCAGTTTCAGTTATTTAGGCCCCAGCACCCAGACAGAGGAGAGAGGTCCCACAGCACAGAATCATTCATCATATCACCCACCACTGGAGAAGGCCACTATCAGTTATTTAGGCCCCAGCACCCAGACAGAGGAGAGAGGTCCCACAGCAGAGAATCATGCATCATATCACCCACTGCTGAAGTAGGCCATTTTCATTTTTTTAGGCCCCAGCACCCAGACAGAGGAGAGAGGTCCCACAGCAGAGAATCATGCTTCATATCACCCACCACTGGAGAAGGCCACTTTCATTCATTTAGGCCCCAGCACCCAGACAGAGGAGAGAGGTCCCACAGCAAGGAATAAGGCGTCATATCACCCACCACTGGAGAAGGCCACTTTCAGTTATTTAGGCCCCAGCACCCAGGCAGAGGAGAGAGGTCCCACAGCAGAGAATCATGCGTCATATCACCCATCACTGGAGAAGGCCACTTTCAGTTATTTAGGTCCCAGCACTCAGACAGAAGAGAGAGGTCCCACAGCAAGGAATAAGGCATCATATCACCCACCACTGGAGAAGGCCACTTTAAGTTATTTAGGCCCCAGCACCCAGACAGAGGAGAGAGGTCCCACAGCAGAGAATCATGCGTTATATCACCCACCACTGGAGAAGGCCAGTTTCAGTTATTTAGGCCCCAGCACCCAGACAGAGGAGAAAGGTCCCACAGCACAGAATCATTCATAATTTCACCCACCACTGAAGAAGGCCACTTTCAGTTATTTAGGTCCCAGTACCCAGACAGAGGAGAGAGGTCCCACAGCAAGGAATAAGGCGTCATATAACCCACCACTGGAGAAGGCCACTTTCAGTTATTTAGGCCCCAGCACCCAGACAGAGGAGAGAGGTCCCACAGCAAGGAATAAGGCATCATATCACCCACCACTGGAGAAGGTCAGTTTCAGTTATTTAGGCCCCAGCACCCAGACAGAGGAGAGAGGTCCCACAGCAGAGAATCATGCGCCATATCACCCACCACTGGAGAAGGCCGCTTTCAGTTATTTAGGCCCCAGCACCCAGACAGAGGAGAGAGGTACCACAGCAAGGAATAAGGCATCATATCACCCACCACTGGAGAAGGCCGCTTTCAGTTATTTAGGCCCCAGCACCCAGACAGAGGAGAGAGGTACCACAGCAAGGAATAAGGCGTCATATCACACACCACTGGAGAAGGCCACTTTAACTTATTTAGGCCCCAGCACCCAGACAGAGGAGAGAGGTCCCACAGCAGAGAATCATGCTTTATATCACCCCCACTGGAGTAGGCCACTTTCAGTTATTTAGGCCCCAGCACCCAGACAGAGGAGAGAGGTCCCACAGCAAGGAATAAGGCGTCATTTCAACCACCACTGGAGAAGGCCACTTTCAGTTATTTAGGCCCCAGCATCTAGACAGAGGAGAGATGTCCCACAGCAGAGAATCATGCTTTATATCACCACCCACTGGAGAAGGCCACTTTCAGTTATTTAGGCCCCAGAACCCAGACAGATTAGAGAGGTCCCACAGCAAGGAATAAGGCGTCATATCACCTACCACTGGAGAAGGCCACTTTGAGGTATTTAGGCCCCAGTACCCAGACAGAGGAGAGAGGTCCCTCAGCAGAGAATCATGCGTCATATCACCCACCACTGGAAAAGGCCACTTTCAGTTATTTAGGCCCCATCACCCAGACAGAGAAGAGAGGTCCCAAAGCAAGGAATAAGGCTTCATATCACCTACCAGTGGAAAAGGCCACTTTCAGTTACTTAGTCCCCAGCACCGAGACAGAGGAGAGAGGTCCCACAGCAAGGAATAAGGCATCATATCACCCACCACTGGAGAAGGCCACTTTCAGTTATTTAGGCCCCAGCACCCAGACAGAGTAGAGTGGTCCCACAACAAGGAATAAGGCGTCATATCACCCACAACTGGAGAAGGCCACTTTCAGTTATTTAGGCCCCAGCACCCAGACAGCGGAGAAAGGTCGCACAGCAAGGAATAAGGCATCATATCACCCACCACTGGAAAAGGCCACTTTCAGTTATTTAGGCCCCAGCACCCAGACAGAGGAGAGAGGTCCCACAGCACAGAATCATGCATAATATCACCCACCATTGGAGAAGGCCACTTTCAGTTATTTAGGCCCCAGCACCCAGACAGAGGAGAGAGGTCCCACAGCAAGGAATAAGGCGTAATATCACCCACCACTGGAGAAGGCCACTTTCAGTTATTTACGCCCCAGCTCCCAGACAGAGGAGAGAGGTCCCACAGCAAGGAATAAGGCGTCATATCACCTACCACTGGAGAAGGCCACTTTGAGGTATTTAGGCCCCAGTACCCACACAGAGGAGAGAGGTCCCACAGCAGAGAATCATGCATCATATTACCCACCACTGGAGAAGGCCACTTTCAGTTATTTAGGCCCCAGCACCCAGACAGAGGAGAGAGTTCACAGAGCAAGGAATAAGGCATCATATCACCCACGACTGGAGAAGGCCACTTTCAGGTTTTTATGCCCAGCAACCAGACAGAGGAGAGAGGTCCCACAGCACAGAATCATGCATAATATCACCCACCACTGGAGAAGGCCACTTTCAGTTATTTAGGCCCCAGCACCCAGACAGAGGAGAGAGTTCCCACAGCAAGGAATAAGGCGTCATATCACCCACCACTGGAGAAGGCCACTTTCAGTTTTTTAGGCCCCAGCACCCAGACAGAGGAGAGAGGTCCCATAGCAAGGAATAAGGCGTCCTATCACCCACCACTGGAGAAGGCCACTTTCAGTTATTTAGGCCCCAGCACCCAGACAGAGGAGAGAGGTCCCATAGCAAGGAATAAGGCGTCATATCACCCACCACTGGAGAAGGCCGCTTTCAGTTATTTAGGCCCCAGCACCCAGACAGAGGAAAGAGGTACCACAGCAAGGAATAAGGCATCATATCACCCACCACTGGAGAAGGCCACTTTCAGTTATTTAGGCCCCAGCACCCAGAAAGAGAATAGAGGTCCCACAGCAGAGAATCATGCGTTATATCACCCACCACTGGAGAAGGCCAGTTTTAGTTATTTAGGCCCCAGCACCCAGACAGAGGAGAGAGGTCCCACAGCACAGAATCATTCATCATATCACCCACCACTGGAGAAGGCCACTATCAGTTATTTAGGCCCCAGCACCCAGACAGAGGAGAGAGGTCCCACAGCAAGGAATAAGGCGCCATATAACCCACCACTGGAGAAGGCCACTTTCAGTTATTTAGGCCCCAGCACCCAGACAGAGGAGAGAGGTCCTAAAGCAGA
This sequence comes from Bufotes viridis, assembly GCA_033119425.1. NCBI lineage: Eukaryota > Metazoa > Chordata > Amphibia > Anura > Bufonidae > Bufotes > Bufotes viridis. Next base: position 8,623 of record JAKVIS010002226.1, on the reverse strand, counting down.
GAACCATGCTTCATTTCACCCACCACTGGAGTAGGCCATTTTCATTTTTTTAGGCCCCAGCACCCAGACAGAGGAGAGAGGTCCCACAGCACAGAATCATGCATCATATCACCCACCACTGGAGAAGGCCACTATCAGTTATTTAGGCCCCAGCACCCAGACAGAGGAGAGAGGTCCCACAGCAAGGAATAAGGCATCATATCACCCACCACTGGAGAAGGCCACTTTCAGTTATTTAGGCCCCAGCACCCAGACAGAGGAGAGAGGTCCCACAGCAGAGAATCATGCTTCATATTACCCACAACTGAGTAGGCCATTTTCAGTTTTTTAGGCCCCAGCACCCAGACAGAGGAGAGAGGTCCCACAGCACAGAATCATGCATCATATCACCCACCACTGGAGAAGGCCACTTTCAGTTATTTAGGCCCCAGCACCCAGACAGAGGAGAGAGGTCCCACAGCATTGACTATGGAGTCATATCACCCACCACTGGAGAAGGCCACTTTCAGTTATTTAGGCCCCAGCACCCAGACTGAGGAGAGAGGTCCCACAGCAGAGAATCATGCGTCATATCACCCACCACTGGAGAAGGCCACTTTCAGTTATTTAGGCCCCAGCACCAAGACAGTGGAGAGAGGTCCCACAGCAGAGAATCATGCTTCATATCACTCACCACTGGAGTAGGCCATTTTCAGTTTTTTAGGCCCCAGCACCCAGACAGAGGAGAGAGGTCTCACAGCACAGAATCATGCATCATATCACCCACCACTGGAGAAGGCCACTTTCAGTTATTTAGGCCCCAGCACCTAGAAAGAGGAGAGAGTTCCCACAGCAAGGAATAAGGCGTCATATCATCCACCACTGGAGAAGGCCACTTTGAGTTATTTAGGCCCCAGTACCCAGACAGAGGAGAGAGGTCCCACAGCAGAGAATCAGGCGTCATATCACCCACCACTGGAGAAGGCCACTTTCAGTTATTTAGGCCCCAGCACCCAGACAAAGGAGAGAGGTCCCACAGCAAGGAATAAGGCGCCATATCACCCACCACTGGAGAAGGCCACTTTCAGTTATTTAGGCCCCATCACCCAGACAGAGAAGAGAGGTCCCACAGCAAGGAATAAGGCATCATATCACCCACCACTGAAGAAGGCCACTTTCAGTTATTTAGGCCCCAGCACCCAGACAGAGGAGAGAGGTCCCACAGCAAGGAATAAGGCATCATATCAGCCACCACTTAAGAAGGCCACTTTCAGTTATTTAGGCCCCAGCACCCAGACAGAGGAGAGAGGTCCCACAGCTGATTATCATGCTTCATATCACCCACCACTGGAGAAGGCCATTTTTAGTTTTTTAGGCCTCAGCACCCAGACAGAGGTGAGAGGTCCCACAGCACAGAATCATGCATCATATCACCCTCCACTGGAGAAAGCCACTTTCAGTTATTTAGGCCTCAGCACCCAGACAGAGGAGAGAGGTCCCACAGCAAGGAATAAGGAGTCATATCACCCACCACTGGAGAAGGCCACTTTCAGTTATTTAGGCCCCAGCACCCAGACAGAGGAGAGAGGTCCCACAGCAGAGAATCATGCGTCATATCACCCACAATTGGAGAAGGCCACTTTAAGTTATTTAGGCCCCAGCACCCAGACAGAGGAAAGAGGTCCCACAGCAAGGAATAAGGCTTGATATCACCCACCACTGGAGAAGGCCACTTTCAGTTATTTAGGCTCCATCACCCAGACAGAGGAGTGAGGTCCCACAGCAGAGAATCATGCGTCATATCACCCACAATTGGAGAAGGCCACTTTAAGTTATTTAGGCCCCAGCACCCAGACAGAGGAAAGAGGTCCCACAGCAAGGAATAAGGCGTCATATCACCTACCCCTGGAGAAGGCCACTTTGAGGTATTTAGGCCCCAGTACACAGACAGAGGAGAGAGGTCCCACAGCAGAGAATCAGGCGTCATTTCACCCACCACTGGAGAAGGCCACTTTCAGTTATTTAGGCCCCAGCACCCAGACAGAAGAGAGAGGTCCCACAGCACAGAATCATGCATAATATCACCCACCACTGGAGAAGGCCTCTTTAGTTATTAAGGCCCCAGCACCCATACAGAGGAGAGAGGTCCCACAGCAAGGAATAAGGCATCATATCACCCACCACTGGAGAAGGCCACTTTCAGTTATTTAGGCCCCAGCACGCAGACAGAGGAAAGAGGTCCCGCAGCACAGAATCATTCATCATATCACCCACAACTGGAGATGGCCGCTTTCAGTTATTTAGGCCCCAGCACCCAGACAGAGGAGAGAGGTCCCACAGCAAGGAATAAGGCATTATATCACCCACCACTGGAGAAGGCCACTTTCAGTTATTTAGGCCCCAGCACCCAGACAGAGGAGAGAGGTCCCACAGCAGAGAATCATGCGTTATATCACCCACCACTGGAGAAGGCCAGTTTCAGTTATTTAGGCCCCCGTACTCCAGACAGAGGAGAGAGGTCCCACAACAAGGAATAAGGCATCATATCACCCACCACTGGAGAAGGCCACTTTCAGTTATTTAGGCCCCAGCACCCAGACAGAGGAGAGAGGTCCCACAGCAAGGAATAAGGCGTCATATCACCCACCACTGGAGAAGGCCACTTTCAGTTCTTAAGGCCCCAGCACCCAGACAGAGGAGAGAGGTCGCACAGCAAGGAATAAGGCGTCATATCACCCACCACTGGAGAAGGCCACTTTCAGTTATTTAGGCCACAGCACCCAGACAGAGGAGAGAGGTCCCACAGCAAGGAATAAGGCATCATATCACCCACCACTGGAGAAGGCCAATTTCAGTTATTTAGGTCCCAGCACACAGACAAAGGAGAGACGTCCCACAGCACAGAATCATTCATCATATCACCCACCACTTGAGATGGCCGCTGTCAGTTATTTAGGCCCCAGCACCCAGACAGAGGAGAGAGGTCCCACAGCAAGGAATAAGGCATCATATCACCCACCACTGGAGAAGGCCACTTCCAGTTATTTAGGCCCTAGCACCCAGACAGAGGAGAGAGGTCCCACAGCACAGAATCATGCATCATATCACCCACCACTGGAGTAGGCCATTTTCATATTTTTTAGGCCCAAGCACCCAGAAAGAGGAGAGAGGTCACACAGCAGAGAATCAGGCGTCATATCACCTCCACTGGAGAAGGCCAATTTCAGTTATTTAGGCCCCAGCACCCAGACAGAGGAGAGAGGTCCCACAGCAAGGAATAAGGCGTCATATCACATACCACTGGAGAAGGCCACTTTCAGTTATTTAGGCCCCAGCACCCAGACAGAGGAGAGAGGTCCCACAGCAGAGAATCATGCATCATATCACCCACCACTGGAGATGGCCGCTTTCAGTTATTTAGGCCCCAGCACCCAGACAGAGGAGAGAGGTCCCACAGCAAGGAAAAAGGCATCATATCACCCACCACTGGAGGAGGCCACTTTCAGTTATTTAGGCCCCAGCACCCAGACAGAGGAGAGAGGTCCAACAGCAGAGAATCATGCGTTATATCACCCACCACTGGAGAAGGCCAGTTTCAGTTATTTAGGCCCCAGCACCCAGACAGAGGAGAGAGGTCCCCAGCAAGGAATCAGGCATCATATCACCCACCACTGGAGAAGGCCACTTTCAGTTATTTAGGTCCCAGCACCCAGACAGAGGAGAGAGGTCCCACAGCAAGGAATAAGGCGTCATATCACCCACCACTGAGAAGGCCATTTTCAGTTCTTAAGGCCCCAGCACCCAGACAGAGGAGAGAGGTCGCACAGCAAGGAATAAGGCATCATATCACCCACCACTGGAGAAGGCCACTTTCAGTTATTTAGGCCCCAGCACCCAGACAGAGGAGACAGGTCCCACAGCAAGTAATAAGGCGTCATATCACCCACCACTGGAGAAGGCCACTTTCAGTTATTTAGGCCCCAGAACCCAGATAGAGGAGAGAGGTCCCACAGCACAGAATTATGCATAATATCACCCACCACTGGAGAAGGCCACTTTTAGTTATTAAGGCCCCAGCACCCAGACAGAGGAGAGAGGTCCCACAGCAAGGAATAAGGCATCATATCACCCACCACTGGAGACGGCCACTTTCAGTTATTTAGGCCCCAGCACCCAGACTGAGGAGAGAGTTCCCGCAGCAAGGAATAAGGCATCATATCACCCACCACTGGAGAAGGCCGCTTTCAGTTATTTAGGCCCCAGCACCCAGACAGAGGAGAGAGGTCCCACAGCAAGGAATAAGGCATCATATCACCCACCACTGGAGAAGGCCACTTTCAGTTATTTAAGCCCCAGCACCCAGACAGAGGAGAGAGGTCCCACAGCAGAGAATCATGCGTTATATCACCCACCACTGGAGAAGGCCAGTTTCAGCAGTTATTTAGGCCCCAGCACCCAGACAGAGGAGAGAGGTCCTACAGCACAGAATCATTCATCATATCACCCACCACTGGAGAAGGCCACTATCAGTTATTTAGGCCCCAGCACCGAGACAGAGGAGAGAGGTCCCACAGCAAGGAATAAGGCGTCATATAACCCACCACTGGAGAAGGCCATTTTCATTTTTTTAGGCCCCAGCACCCAGAAAGTGGAGAGATTTCACACAGCAGAGAATCAGGCGTCATATCACCCACCACTGGAGAAGGCCACATTCAATTATTTAGGCCCCAGCACCCAGACAGAGGATAGAGGTCCCACAGCAAGGAATAAGGCGTCATATCACCCACCACTGGAGAAGGCCACTTTCAGTTATTTAGGCCCCAGCACCAAGACAGAGGAGAGAGGTCCCACAGCAGAGAATCATGCGTTATATTACCCACCATTGGAGAAGGCCGCTTTCAGTTATTTAGGCCCCAGCACCCAGACAGAGGAGAGAGGTCCCACAGCAAGGAATAAGGCGTCATATCACACACCACTGGAGAAGGCCACTTTCACTTATTTTGGCCCCAGCACCCAGACAGAGGAGAGAGGTCCCACAGCAGAGAATCATGCTTTATATCACCCCCCACTGGAGTAGGCCACTTTCAGTTATTTAGGCCCCAGCACCCAGACAGAGGAGAGAGGTCCCACAGCAAGGAATAAGGCGTCATTTCAACCACCACTGGAGAAGGCCACTTTCAGTTATTTAGGCCCCAGCATCTAGACAGAGGAGAGAGGTCCAGCAGCAGAGAATAATGCGTCATATCACCCATCACTGGAGAAGGCCACTTTCAGTTATTTAGGCCCCAGAACCCAGACAGATTAGAGAGGTCCCACAGCAAGGAATAAGGCGTCATATCACCTAAAACTGGAGAAGGCCACTTTGAGGTATTTAGGCCCCAGTACCCAGACAGAGGAGAGAGGTCCCACAGCAAGGAATAAGGCGTCATTTCAACCACCACTGGAGAAGGCCACTTTCAGTTATTTAGGCCCCAGCATCTAGACAGAGGAGAGAGGTCCCACAGCAGAGAATAATGCGTCATATCACCCATCACTGGAGAAGGCCACTTTCAGTTATTTAGGCCCCAGAACCCAGACAGATTAGAGAGGTCCCACAGCAAGGAATACGACGTCATATCACCTACCACTGGAGAAGGCCACTTTGAGGTATTTAGGCCCCTGTACCCAGACAGAGGAGAGAGGTCCCTGAGCAGAGAATCATGCGTCATATCACCCACCACTGGAAAAGGCCACTTTCAGTTATTTAGGCCCCAGCACCCAGACAGAGTAGAGTGGTCCCACAACAAGGAATAAGGCGTCATATCACCCACCACTGGAGAAGGCCACTTTCAGTTATTTAGGCCCCAGGACCCAGACAGCGGAGAAAGGTCGCACAGCAAGGAATAAGGCATCATATCACCCACCACTGGAAAAGGCCACTTTCAGTTATTTTGGCCCCAGCACCCAGACAGAGGAGAGAGGTCCCACAGCACAGAATCATGCATAATATCACCCACCATTGGAGAAGGCCACTTTCAGTTATTTAGGCCCCAGCACCCAGACAGAGGAGAGAGGTCCCACAGCAAGGAATAAGGCGTAATATCACCCACCACTGGAGAAGGCCACTTTCAGTTATTTACGCCCCAGCTCCCAGACAGAGGAGAGAGGTCCCACAGCAAGGAATAAGGCGTCATATCACCTACCACTGGAGAAGGCCACTTTGAGGTATTTAGGCCCCAGTACCCACACAGAGAGAGAGAGGTCCCACAGCAGAGAATCATGCATCATATCACCCACCACTGGAGAAGGCCACTTTCAGTTATTTAGGCCCCAGCACCAAGACAGTGGAGAGAGGTCACACAGCAAAGGATTAAGGCATCATATCACCCACCACTGGAGAAGGCCACTTTCAGGTTTTTAGGCCCAGCAACCAGACAGAGGAGAGAGGTCCTACAGCACAGAATCATGCATAATATCACCCACCACTGGAGAAGGCCACTTTCAGTTATTTAGGCCCCAACACCCAGACAGAGGAGAGAGTTCCCACAGCAAGGAATAAGGCGCCATATCACCCAACACTGGAGAAGGCCACTTTCAGTTTTTTAGGCCCCAGCACCCAGACAGAGGAGAGAGGTCCCATAGCAAGGAATAAGGCGTCCTATCACCCACCACTGGAGAAGGCCACTTTCATTTATTTAGGCCCCAGCACCCAGACAGAGGAGAGAGTTCCCATAGCAAGAAATAAGGCGCCATATAACCCACCACTGGAGAAGGCCGCTTTCAGTTATTTAGGTCCCAGCACCCAGACAGAGGAGAGAGGTACCACAGCAAGGAATAAGGCATCATATCACCCACCACTGGAGAAGGCCACTTTCAGTTATTTAGGCCCCAGCACCCAGACAGAGGAGAGAGGTCCCACAGCAGAGAATCATGCGTTATATCACCCACCACTGGAGAAGGCCAGTTTTAGTTATTTAGGCCCCAGCACCCAGACAGAGGAGAGAGGTCCCACAGCACAGAATCATTCATCATATCACCCACCACTGGAGAAGGCCACTATCAGTTATTTAGGCCCCAGCACCCAGACAGAGGAGAGAGGTCCCACAGCAAGGAATAAGGCGTCATATAACCCACCACTGGAGAAGGCCACTTTCAGTTATTTAGGCCCCAGCACCCAGACAGAGGAGAGAGGTCCCAAAGCAGAGAACCATGCTTCATTTCACCCACCACTGGAGTAGGCCATTTTCCTTTTATTAGGCCCCAGCACCCAGACAGAGGAGAGAGGTCCCACAGCACAGAATCATGCATCATATCACCCACCACTGGAGAAGGCCACTATCAGTTATTTAGGCCCCAGCACCCAGACAGAGGAGAGAGGTCCCACAGCAAGGAATAAGGCATCATATCACCAACCACTGGAGAAGGCCACTTTCAGTTATTTAGGCCCCATCACCCACAAAGAGGAGAGAGGTCCCACAGCAGAGAATCATGCTTCATATCACCCACAACTGGAGTAGGCCATTTTCAGTTTTTAGGCCCCAGCACCCAGACAGAGGAGAGAGGTCCCACAGCACAGAATCATGCATCATATCACCCACCACTGGAGAAGGCCACTTTCAGTTATTTAGGCCCCAGCACCCAGACAGAGGAGAGAGGTCCTACAGCATTGACTATGGAGTCATATCACCCACCACTGGAGAAGGCCACTTTCAGTTATTTAGGCCCCAGCACCCAGACTGAGGAGAGAGGTCCCACAGCAGAGAATCATGCGTCATATCACCCACCACTGAAGAAGGCCACTTTCAGTTATTTAGGCCCCAGCACCAAGACAGTGGAGAGAGGTCCTACAGCAGAGAATCATGCTTTATATCACTCACCACTGGAGTAGGCCATTTTCAGTTTTTTAGGCCCCAGCACCCAGACAGAGGAGAGAGGTCCTACAGCAAGGAATAAGGCGCATATCATCCACCACTGGAGAAGGCCACTTTGAGTTATTTAGGCCCCAGTACCCAGACAGAGGAGAGAGGTCCCACAGCAGAGAATCAGGCGTCATATCACCCACCACTGGAGAAGGCCACTTTCAGTTATTTAGGCCCCAGCACCCAGACAAAGGAGAGAGGTCCCACAGCAAGGAATAAGGCGTCATATCACCCACCACTGGAGAAGGCCACTTTCAGTTATTTAGGCCCCAGCACCCAGACAGAGAAGAGAGGTCCCACAGCAAGGAATAAGGCATCATATCACCCACCACTGGAGAAGGCCACTTTCAGTTATTTAGGCCCCAGCACCCAGACAGAGGAGAGAGGTCCCTCAGCAAGGAATAAGGCATCATATCAGCCACCACTTAAGAAGGCCACTTTCAGTTATTTAGGCCCCAGCACCCAGACAGAGGAGAGAGGTCCCACAGCTGAGTATCATGCTTCATATCACCCACCACTGGAGAAGGCCATTTTTAGTTTTTTTAGGCCTCAGCACCCAGACAGAGGAGAGAGGTCCCACAGCACAGAATCATGCATCATATCACCCACCACTGGAGAAAGCCACTTTCAGTTATTTAGGCCTCAGCACCCAGACAGAGGAGAGAGGTCCCACAGCAAGGAATAAGGAGTCATATCACCCACCACTGGAGAAGGCCACTTTCAGTTATTTAGGCCCCAGTACCAAG
>JAKVIS010002225.1:0-24668 GCA_033119425.1 Bufotes viridis | reverse complement strand
GATGATGGGGGTGATGTGACAGACTGATGGGCTTGGTTTTCAGGTGCCACCGCAGAAGACTGAGCGGAAGACAATGTGGTGAACGTGCTGGAAGCACTGTCGGCCACCCAATCGACTAATGCCTGTACCTGTTCAGGCCTTACCATCCTCATAACGGCATTGGGCCCCACCAAATATCGCTGTAAATTCTGCCGGCTACTTGAGGGAGTTGGTTCACTACTTTGTGCGCCTGAGGCCGAACGGCCACGTCCTCTGCCAGCAACAGAGGCTCCACGGACACCACCATGACTGCGTCCTCGTCTCTTAATAGAATGTTTCCTCATTGTTGGATTCAACTCGCACCACAATAAAATATATTATTTTTTAGCCCCAAAATTCCCACACTGGAAGATATAATTCCTTTTTCCGGTATTAATTACAAGAAAACTGCTGCAAATTGGACACCAGAATTTTTAAAATGCTAGTTTTGGTACATAGGTTCCCACACGGGGAGATATAATTCCTTTTTACAGGAGTAAAAACGTGTGGCCTACTGTTTCTTGTGTAACCAACACCAGATTGATTAAATTGGCCTTTTTTTCACCAAAATTACAACACTGGACAATGTAATGCCTTTTTCAGGTATTAATTACAAGAAGACTGCTGCTAATTGGACACCAGAATTTTTAAAATGTTAGTTTGTGTACATAAATTCCCACACTGGAAGATATCATTCCTTTTTCCGGTATTAATTACAAGAAAACTGCTGCAAATTGGACACCAGAATTTTTAATATGCTAGTTTTGGTACATAGATTCGCACACGGGGAGATATAATTCCTTTTTACAGGAGTAAAAACATGCGGCCTACTGTTTCTGGTCTAACTAACACCAGATTGATTAAATTGGCCTTTTTTTCACCAAAATTACAACACTGGACAATGTAATGCCTTTTTCAGGTATTAATTACAAGAAGACGTGTAAACCTACAAGACCTCATAAAACATAACACCTATCGATGGTCAACATAAAACACCACTAAACCAATTCAGACCACAGATATACTATTAAATATACAAATATCTTTATTGAAAAATTCTTAATACAGACACAATTATACTAAACAGGAGCAAAGATGCAGGAGAGGAAGTAGATGTAAAAATGACACACCTGACACAGGAAAATTTTTGGCTGGGGGTCCAGATTAAATGAATCACACTAAATCCACAATACTAAGTTATATGTAATAGGTATGTATCAATATACAAGACTATATATATTTAAAATATCTCCAATAAGAATCAGTCCTGGCTGGGGTCATAACAAATTACATTCCCTCAATGTGGAGTAATAAAAAATCACATCTCAATGACCGCAGTCAGGACCAAGAATCATAAGGATCAATATCTATAGTACACAATAAATGCACAAATAAAAGTTGGGTCCAGTGTAAGAAAATAGCTACAATCTTAAAGCATACCCATGGTATCGCAGTGTGGACCGGCCCCAGTCAACAGAACACCTCGACACGTGTTTCACCACCAGGCTTCGTCAGGAGGTGCAGATATGTTTGCTAGAGGGGTATATATATTGGAGGTAGGAGGGGCTCTATACAAGACCGGGCGTATGGATAACAATAAAATAATTAATATGATGGTCACCTGTCTGAGAGCGATTCTGGCGCAGCTCTGATCGTGATGGTCCGGCGCCATTCTTTTGCGCGTCCCCTCGTCACCACTGCGCATGTCTGCGCACGTGATGACGAGCCCGGAGCGCATCCGAATGACGCCGGCCAGCGCACGCACCAGGCCGCGTCCTGCACCCAAGACATGTGATCAATCACATGACCGCAACCAAAAAGAGGAAGCCGGAAGTATCCGTAGGTTATTAAACATTGTGGGCCCTTAACTAACTATAATATTCACTCAGTATACCACATTAATACGTTATCTATACTGCCACAATTACATGATATGGACACCCTACGGGCATTCTTAAACGATTTCAATTATTATAGACTTCTATAGCTAACCCTACATAGTAAAGTAATCAAAACCAGAAAGTCATCATATACTGTTCACATAAATAATAAAAAAGAAAATAATAATAATAATAAAATTGAGAACATATATGAAGACTGAATGGTGGAACCCCTCAAAAATAATAACATTAATTCAAGAATAAATAAATAAATGAAAAAGCCTTAAAAACCATGATTATATTAATAAAGTGAAACAGTTTATGCTAATTGCAATTAGTGCCTATACGCCCTAGTGAATCAAATAGTGCCCTAACTCATGAGTACATAATATAATACAATAGATAATGTGTATAAATAAATGCATGAAATACATACATACCTAAGCACAAAAAATACATGATTAAATAAGTGAAAAAACAATAAAAATATATGAATGATTAGAAAAATTAATTAGTGAAAAAATTATGGTATTATATACATGATTATGCAAGTACAAAATATAGTGCAAAAATTATAGTCATGATTACAAAAAAATAAATAAATAAATAAATAAAATAATAAAGGAGTTTTATTCTTTAATTAATGGTGGGTTCCATAATGAAGTCCACGCTGATGACATCTTCGACATCCTCTGGGATAATTTCATATAGCCGCACGATCATTCTCGCCCCTCCACTCCAACATGAAAAGGAAAAAGAACCATCTAAACAAAATACGAAACAAAATAATTAAAAACATTATACCCCAACATTTTAAAATTCACGTTATAAGAAAGGCTTGAAGCTATTATATTCGTTTAGGCCCTCTGGAACTACAGTATTGAGAAGTGTAATCCACTTCGTCTCCTTACGGAGAAGAACACCCTTCACATCACCTCCTCTAATACCCAATCTGACTCTGTCGATACCTCTTACCCGCAAAAACGTGGGATCACAATTATGGAATTTTCGGAAGTGTCGTGGCACCGATTCAAGTTGATCACACTCTTCTTCTGATACATCACTGGCCGTCCGGATCCTACTAACATGCTCCAAAATACGTACTTTTAAAGCCCTGGTAGTCATTCCGATGTAGATAAGTCCACATGGACATGTCATCCAATAGATAACAGCCTCTGTCTTGCAGTTTATGTGGTGGACAATTTTAAATTCTCTCTCCTGATGGGAACTCCAAAATGTGGTGGAACGAGCCATGTAAGTGCACGCGGCACATCGTCCACATGCATAGGATCCCCAACTCGGCCCTTTGCTTCCAAAAATTCCCCTGGGTGATTTTACTACATAATGACTCCTTGTTAGTATATCCCGCAATGTGCGGGATCTCTTCCACGTAATTTGCGGGTAAGGAGGCAAGCATGATTTTAAATCCTTGTCGGTTTGGAGTATTTGCCAATACTTGGCAAAAATTGCCTGTATCCCCCGCCAATTCCCATTAAAGGGAGTTATGAATCTCACTGTTTGGTTATTGGCGGGATCAATTTTGTTCTTCCTCTTTGTCAATAAGGTCTCACGTGGAGCCCCTTTAGCCCTCTGATATCCCTTACGGATAGTATCCAATCTGTAGCCTCTATCCAAAAACCTTTTCGTTAAATTCTTTGACTGCTCCTCAAAGAAACTATCCTCTGAACATATCCGTTTCGTTCTTAAAAATTGTCCCTGTGGGATAGCCTGAATCACCTGTGGGTGGTGCGAGGAGGATGCCTGGAGGAGGGCATTGACAGAGGTAGATTTCCTAAATACGTCGGTCGTGATTTTACCGCTTAGACTCTTCCGAATCATTATGTCCAAGAAATCGACCTGTTCAAGACTGTATTTCCAGGTCAATTTAATATTGAGCTGGTTTTGATTCAGGTCATGTAGAAATCTATCTAGGTGCGACGCAGAGCCCTGCCAGATGAAAAACACATCGTCTATATACCTCGACCAGAGGAGTACGGCATCATAACCAGAGATGTAAGGGACGATCTCTCTCTCCCACAGCCCCAGGAAAAGATTGGCGTATGAGGGCGCACAAGACGCCCCCATCGCCGTTCCCTGGAGCTGTAGGAAAAATCGATCTTTAAACAAAAAGTAATTGTGAGTTAACGTGAACTCCAATAATTGCAAAATAAACTCCACCAATTCACCATCCAAATTCGTCATAGACAGAAAATAACATGATGCTCGCATTCCCTGATCGTGGCATATAGACGTGTATAAGGACTCCACGTCGCACGTGACCAAATAGGCCTCCCTATCCAGATAGATGCCATCCACTCTACGAAGCATATCTGCTGTATCATGGACATAAGAGGGAAGAGTCTCGACACAACCCTTTAAATAAAAATCGACAAATTTGCCGATATTGGTACACAAACCCCCCATCCCCGAGACGATGGGTCGTCCCGTGGGGCATGTGGGGCTCTTGTGCACCTTCGGCAATAGATACAATGTCGGGCTGACGGGATGGTCAACCGTCAGACCGAGCAACATTTTTTGATTAATCAGACCTCTGTCAAGGCCCTCCCTCAACAAGCCATCCAACTCGCACTTAAACCCAAAGGTGGGGTTGGTCTCCAACTTCTTATAGCATCTGGTATCTCTTAGCTGTCTAAATGCCTCTCTCTCATACATCTCCACCGGCCAAATCACGACATTACCCCCCTTATCCGCCTGCTTAATAACTACCCCATCAAGGGATTTTAATTCACGTAAGGCTTGTCTCTGTGCTTTCGTAAGATTATCACCACCCTGTCTCTGAGACAGATTAGTCAGTTCAAATTTCACTAATTTGGTAAATATGTCTACCGCTGGGCACAGAGATTTAGGGGGGAATGTCTGTGATCGCCGGTGGAGATGTACGGGAGAGGGGACACCCGTCTCAGGCTCTTGTTCCTCCAAAAGGGCCTCTAAGTCATGTAGTGCTTGTAATTCAGCAGGAGAAGAGAGGGCAATCGCTCCATCCCTCCTGCTGAAGCACTTTTTGAGAACTAACTTCCTGGCGAAAAGTTTGAGGTCTTTAATAACTTCAAACTGATCGACCCGGCTATTTGGTGCAAAAGAGAGACCCTTTTGGAGGACCTGCTGTTGTGGAATGGTCAATGTAAGGTTAGATAGATTGATTACCTTCAATTTCTCGGTCTCTTCTCTTTCCCATTGAGGTTTTTGCTTTTCCTCTTTGAGACCGGAGTACGAAGGAGTGGTTGTTGCTTGTCCAAGTCTGGACCACGTCCTAGACTTGGACGCCTTTCTAAAAAAGAGGCCCCACATTCTTCTTCAGATGTCAATGAGGTAATAGAGGATGATCGTGCTCTGACCCTATTGTTTCTCTGCCACTTGAAAATCTTCTGCTGTTGATAGTCTCTCAGGTCTCTCTGATATTTACTCGCTTTGATAGCTTGTATATCTTTTTCCCACTTAGTGAGATCCTCATCCAAGAGTTTATCAAACTCCTCAATTTCTTCCTTGGTAATTGACTGTTGGATCTTATCGTTTAATCCTTCTATTTCTTTTTCAATACTGTCTAGGGCTTTACGATCAGCCCCGATTAAAAACTCAATAAGTGTCTGAGAACACTTTGTGAGAGTTTCCTCCCACTTACTCACAAAAACCGGATCGTCACACTCAAGGGTTGGGAACACCTGAATTCGTAGCCCACGAGGGGTCATATTTTTCTGTAGATAATTTTCAAGTGCAGCCTTGTTCCACCACAATTTGGTACGTTTCCTCAGGGAATCTCGAATTTTTTGCTTCAACTCCTTTATGTCTTTTTTCTCTGTATCGGGTGTCGCTTTCTCCCCAAACACTGCTCCTAACTGGGTTAACCAGTTCTTGTCCCGTCTCTTATAATCCATATATGAGGAATTTTCTAGAAAAGCACAAACATGTAAACCTACAAGACCTCATAAAACATAACACCTATCGATGGTCAACATAAAACACCACTAAACCAATTCAGACCACAGATATACTATTAAATATACAAATATCTTTATTGAAAAATTCTTAATACAGACACAATTATACTAAACAGGAGCAAAGATGCAGGAGAGGAAGTAGATGTAAAAATGACACACCTGACACAGGAAAATTTTTGGCTGGGGGTCCAGATTAAATGAATCACACTAAATCCACAATACTAAGTTATATGTAATAGGTATGTATCAATATACAAGACTATATATATTTAAAATATCTCCAATAAGAATCAGTCCTGGCTGGGGTCATAACAAATTACAATCCCTCAATGTGGAGTAATAAAAAATCACATCTCAATGACCGCAGTCAGGACCAAGAATCATAAGGATCAATATCTATAGTACACAATAAATGCACAAATAAAAGTTGGGTCCAGTGTAAGAAAATAGCTACAATCTTAAAGCATACCCATGGTATCGCAGTGTGGATCGGCCCCAGTCAACAGAACACCTCGACACGTGTTTCACCACCAGGCTTCGTCAGGAGGTGCAGATATGTTTGCTAGAGGGGTATATATATTGGAGGTAGGAGGGGCTCTATACAAGACCGGGCGTATGGATAACAATAAAATAATTAATATGATGGTCACCTGTCTGAGAGCGATTCTGGCGCGGCTCTGATCGTGATGGTCCGGCGCCATTCTTTTGCGCGTCCCCTCGTCACCACTGCGCATGTCTGCGCACGTGATGACGAGCCCGGAGCGCATCCGAATGACGCCGGCCAGCGCACGCACCAGGCCGCGTCCTGCACCCAAGACATGTGATCAATCACATGACCGCAACCAAAAAGAGGAAGCCGGAAGTATCCGTAGAATTTTTAAAATGCTAGTTTGTGTACATAAATTCCCACACTGGAAGATATAATTCCTTTTTCCGGTATTAATTACAAGAAAACTGCTGCAAATTGGACACCAGAATTATTTATATGCTAGTTTTGGTACATAGATTCCCACACGGGGAGATATAATTCCTTTTTACAGGAGTAAAAACGTGCGGCCTACTGTTTCTGGTCTAACTTACACCAGATTGATTAAATTGGCCTTTTTTTCACCAAAATTACAACACTGGACAATGTAATGCCTTTTTCAGGTATTAATTCCTTTTTACAGGAGTAAAAACGTGAGGCCTACTGTTTCTGGTGTACCTAACACCAGATTGATTAAATTGGCCTTTTTTTCACCAAAATTACAACACTGGACAATGTAATGCCTTTTTCAAGTATTAATTACAAGAAGACTGCTGCTAATTGGACACCAGAATTTTTAAAATGCTAGTTTGTGTACATAAATTCCCACACTGGAAGATATAATTCCTTTTTCCGGTATTAATTACAAGAAAACTGCTGCAAATTGGACACCAGAATTATTTATATGCTAGTTTTGGTACATAGATTCCCACACGGGGAGATATAATTCCTTTTTACAGGAGTAAAAACGTGCGGCCTACTGTTTCTGGTCTAACTAACACCAGATTGATTAAATTGGCCTTTTTTCACCAAAATTACAACACTGGACAATGTAATGCCTTTTTCTGGTATTAATTACAAGAAGACTGCTGCTAATTGGACACCAGAATTTTTAAAATGCTAGTTTGTGTACATAAATTCCCACACTGGAAGATATAATTCCTTTTTCCGGTATTAATTACAAGAAAACTGCTGCAAATTGGACACCAGAATTATTTATATGCTAGTTTTGGTACATAGATTCCCACACTGGAAGATATAATTCCTTTTTCCGGTATTAATTACAAGAAAACTGCTGCAAATTGGACACCAGAATTATTTATATGCTAGTTTTGGTACATAGATTCCACTACGGGGAGATATAATTCCTTTTTACAGGAGTAAAAACGTGAGGCCTACTGTTTCTGGTGTAACTAACACCAGATTGATTAAATTGCCCTTTTTTTCACCAAAATTACAACACTGGACAATGTAATGCCTTTTTCTGGTATTAATTCCTTTTTACAGGAGTAAAAACGTGCTGCCTACTGTTTCTGGTGTACCTAACACCAGATTGATTAAATTGGCCTTTTTTCACCAAAATTACAACACTGGACAATGTAATGCCTTTTTCCGGTATTAATTCCTTTTTACAGGAGTAAAAACGTGAGGCCTACTGTTTCTGGTGTAACTAACACCAGATTGATTAAATTGGCCTTTTTCACCAAAATTACAACACTGGACGATATAATGCCTTTTGCGGTATTAATTACAAGAGGACTGCTGGTATTTCAGAACACCGGAATTTTTAAAATGCTAGTTTTGCTAGATAAATTTCCCACACTGGGAGAAATATTGCCTAAGCCTTTTACAGTATTAATTACAACAGGAGTGCTTCTTCTGGTCTAACACCAGAATAATTTTATTATTACGGTGAAAGCTTTTTTTAATTTATATTTCTGGCACATAAAAAAAAAATATATTTCTGGCTGACAGTATTGGACTTGGCTGTAGTGGCACTGGCTAGCCTAGCTGGAACAGCACATTCATGGGATTTGCTATCCAAGTGGGTTACTTTCAGTTTCACCACTGATATATTAAATATCTTTGCAGTTAGTAGGGGTGACACAAGCACAGCCAAACCCCTGATGTAGTATATCTATGAAAAAATCGACTATTACATGAGATTAATGGACGTTGTGGCAGCTTTTGTTGTAGCACCACAAGTCCCAAAATGGCCGCCGCCTATCAGCCCAGTAACATGTGCCAGAAAACGGTCTGCCCAGCTAGAAAAGAAATTGACTTTGACTGAGCAGCTGAATCGCTGTTGTTCTGATTCACAGGTGTAGATTTTTCACTTCTTTGGAGCTTTGGTTTAGACTCTGTGGCAGCTTGTGCTGGCGCACCACAAGTCCCAAAATGGCCACCGCCGGTCAGCCCAGTTACATGTGCCAGTAAAAATCGCTCTGGCCAGTCTCAACAAAATAGTGACTTTCAGTGAACAGCTCAGCTGAGTTGTTCTGATGCACAGGTGTAGAAAGGTAGATCATTCACTTCTTTATCCCTGCCTATTTCGCCCTCACAGAAGCTGTGTCCTCTCCCTACACTAATCAGAGCAGTGCGACGTGCGGCGCTACGTGACTCCAGCTTAAATAGAGGCTGGGTCACATGCTGCACTTGGCCAATCACAGCCATGCCATTAGTAGGCATGGCTGTGATGGGCTCTTAGGGCAAGAAGTAAAACGCTAGCTGATTGGCTGCTGTGCAGCCCTTCAGAAAGCGGGAAGTAATCGACGAACACTGGACCCGAACCCGAACTTTTTTGAAAATGTCCGGGTTCGGGTCCGTGTCACGGACACCCCAAAATTCGGTACGGACCAGAATGATTCTCGAACTGTTCGCTCAACACTACTGCTAGGCATTGCACAAACTTAATTTTCACTTTTTATTATGGAGATCCCAAGTGGCTTTAACTACACACCGGAGGAAAGGACGAGAATATTGGATGCTGCTGTGGGAGATGTCGGTTTTTTGAATACTCCTTCTATCAAGGAACTAAGAAGAAGGTACGAATCTCTCTCAAGGCGTGCACTTTCTTTGAGATTACATATGATGACCCTTGGTGAATATTATAGGGCTCAAAGGATCCCATGTGGTATGCGGTCACATCTGAGACCAAACCTTTTTCTTCATGATACTATCTTTTGCAAGAAATTTGAACTTCTGTCTGATCGTTACGCATTGGACTTTATCTTATTAAACTTAGAGTTTTTACAGCAAGAACTGTCAACAGTGGATATGGACATTAATACCACACTGGAGTCCCTACGATCCCAAATGCCATCCGACGAATTCACTGCCTTTTTGGAGAGTTCTGCCACCCAGTTAACCAAATTTAAACTTGATGCTGAAGCCACTAAGCGCATTAAATGGACTCGCGACATGGATGACTATAAAAAAGGTGCCGTATATATCTGGCAGTTTGATTTGCCCTCTAATTTTTTCCGGGATAAGAAGAAGAAAAAAACAGCATTACCCCAACACGCCTCTAAGCAGCCTTTTTTAGGGATGAGCCCCTTATCGAGAGAAAACAACGTACGAGAAGAGGAGGATGGCGACACAGGAGATCCAGGTCAGCAACGTCAAACACGAGCACAACACAAGCAGCAGCTGCTGAAAAAGAAGTGTCTGTGTTCAACCTGTCGTCCTCTGTTTTGTCTGCCGCACAAGTAAGTGTTCTATCCAAGGGCCTATCATACTGTCCCTTGTCGGCTATTGACTGGTTTAATCTTGACATTGACTTATGCTCCTTCTTTCGATCTATTAAATTGAAGGCATTGTTTCGTAATAAGAGCAGAATGGACAATGTATGTAAGAGTGAACTTTCTTTAGATAAGCTTGGCCTGACCAAGCGCAGCGGATTTACACCTAATGTGAATGAACCTATTATTGAGGCATTCATTTCAGCTGTAAAAACTGATCTTGTTTCACTCAGAACAAATATATCTGATAATGTCCTTGCCCATCCTAACTTGACCAGTGAGGAGGTAGTGGCAATTGAAGAGTTGAGGAGCAACAGCTCCCTCACTATCAAACCTGCCGATAAGGGGGAGCTGTGGTTGTCCTCGACACTTGCAAGTATGTAGCTGAGATCCAGCGGCAGTTGGATGATACGCAGGTTTATGAGGCCATTAACTCTGATCCTAAGTTTCGCATCGCAAACATGTTTCATGTATGTGTGGTAGAAGCTATCAGGGCAGGCATCATCGACGAGGATCTGGGCACATTCCTCAAGGTGAGTCATCCACGTACTCCCGTGATTTATGTGTTGCCCATGATCCACAAGTCGTTGATTGACGCCCCAGGACGACCTATTGTGTCGGGCACTGGGTCAATTTTCAGTAATGCCGCTATGTTTGTGGATCGCATCCTACGGTCATTTGCTGTGGGTGCATCCTCATTCATAGCGGATACCACGGAGTTTCTTTGTAAATTACAAGAGATTGACCTTAGTGATCAACCTGCGGCCTCCTTAGCCTCATTTGATATAGTGTCTTTGTACACATCAATTGATCATGAATTGGGGATTCAGGCTGTTGAATGTATGCTGGACCTATCCTCTCTTACTGTAATGCCGCTATGGGTTCTCTTCTGCTCCGGCGGCGGCTTCCTTGCGTTCCACTGTGGAACGCGGAAGTCGTTGCTCTTGTTGCGGCGCCTGCGTTCCACGCTGGAACGCGGAAGTCGTTTCTGTGGAGCCGCGGCTCCTCCCCACACCTGGCGCTATTTTAGCGTGTCGGGGAGGCAACATGGCGTACCAATATCGTGGGTTGAACGCCTGGACCTCCCCGACCCGTACCCCGCTGGATACCACGCTACCTCGGCAGAGCTGTGTCAGCAGGCCGCTACACAGGAGAACCTCCGCTGATCAAGTCCTCCAGGACGACTAACTGCAAGTACTGCTCCGGTTGGAGCTTGCTCCTTAACGTCGCAGCTCCCTGTTGGAGCCTGGACTGTCCGGCATTACACTGCTAACCAGATACGGCACTCAATAGAGACTAACCAATTCTAATCTTGTTAAGTTCACCTGTATGCAGGTTATGAAGAAATAACCTTTGCGTACTCGTCCATATTACTCTGGCTGTGATGTATGGGGACTCAAACTCGCCGTTGAGATTGTGAGTGACGCCTGAGCCCCAAACTGAGAAGCCTAACTCCAAATACATCTCCGCAGTTGCGATCCAGACACCATAGGTCCATACAGGTGTTACACTTACAATACCAGCATGGGAATTTGTTATCTCTTTGCTTCGGATTATTCTCTATGAAAATTACTTCCTTTTTAGGGATGTTTTTTATAGGCAAAAACGGGGAGTGGCGATGGGTTCGCACGCTGCGCCCACGTATGCAAACATCTTCATGCGGTGTTTTGAGGAGGACGTCGTCTATGGGTCCCACCACTATGGTCATGTCCTACGGTGGTGGAGGTACATAGACGACGTCTTCCTCGTTTGGACGGGCACCCATGAACAGATTTTGATGTTCCAGGATTACCTCAATAGTGTCAATAGGGACCTCCAGTTCACCTTGGTTTGGTCCCAGGAATCAATCCAGTTTTTAGACACCACAGTCACACTCCGTGACGCCAGGTTGTCCACTTCTTTATTTACTAAGCCTACTGGATAGGAATACAGTCCTTCGGTTTGAGAGCAATCATCCGAGACATATGGTGAAACATCTACCTTTTTCTCAGTTTTTAAGAGCAAGAAGGATAGAGTCGGATGATTGCGCACTCAATCGGACTTTGGAGATTATGTCAGCTAAATTTAAGGAACGTGGCTATCCGGGCTCCATATTACGCTTCTCAAGTATGTGAGGCACGGAATCTGGATAGACAGAACTTGCTACAAAGACGTGGGCCCAAAAAAAGTATGGACAGAATTCCATTCATATCTACCTATTGTGAACAGAGCAATGATATTAAAAATATTGTCAGGAGGGATTGGGGTATTTTAGGTAGGCTTAAAGGTATACCAGAGTTCCAACGGCCTCCACTTTTCTCCTACAGGAGATCTAGAAATTTAAGAGACCAATTGGTTAAGGCCGATATAGGTCCTACTCGGGTTCCAGTGCAGAGATTTTTGACACAGTGCAGTCATGGTTGCTTCCCCTGCCTTCGCTGTGTCAATTGTAAATACATTTGCAAAAGTAAACAATTTGTGCATCCTACTACAGGAGCCGTGCATGCCATCAAGTATCACATGACTTGTGATACGAATTTTGTGGTGTATGTCCTTTCTTGTCCCTGTAAACTACTGTATGTGGGGGAGACCTCCACTGATTTTAAGACCAGGTTAAATAATCATAGATTTTCTATACGGGAGAAAAGAAAGGATCTACCCGTCCCTAAACACTTTACGGAACAGGGTCATACTGAACGTGAACTCAAGTGCTGGATTGTGGACCATGTTATGGTCCCTAGACGAGGTGGCAACAGAGTTGCCTTATTAAAGGGGAGAGAATTGTTCTGGATTCATGCTTTGAATACGCTGAGACCTCATGGCCTCAACGTGGAATATAACCCGATGCAGTTAACATGAAAAGATCTGACTTGCCCACTGCCCTCTAATGTGATTGTCTCTCTCTCCATGTGTGTAGTTGTTCTTTTGAAACATAATGTGCCAATATAATTATGGGTATTTAAAATATCTGAAAATATCTGAAAATATTTGTTTCTAATGATTTATGTTTTTATTTTTTATAGATACTCTCTGAACGCCCACATGAGAGGAAGATGGCATACCCATGTCGATATCATTCTTCACACCACCGCACATTTTATTTTATACTTTTAACGAGCAGCGCCTCTGTTGGTGATACTGAGGTGCCAATGCTGGCTGAAATGGAGAACCCCAAGGAAGGATCGTGCGACTCTTATGGTGGTTCGGATGGGCACCCGAGGAAGGACACACGGAGGTTCTCTACTGTGGTCCTTTATTAGGGTGACCATTGGGAGGGGGTTTCTTACCTCGGGAGAGGCATGTCCCCCCACCACACCTCGAGTCCTTTGATCCATGTGGCCTTTACTGGCTGTTATGGCCACTTTGCCAATGTCTAATATGGCTCCGGTTGTTCACTATAACGTTAGAGCGCTTGCTCGCTTTTCTTTGGGAGATCGGCTCTTCTGCCCATCTCCAATATGGCCGTCTCGGCCGTTTTTTCTTATTGAGCATGTCCGGAAGCAGTCATACTTACTTCCGGTCGGCGGTACAGCGCGGTGTGAGGTATCTTCGATTTCCACGTTTGGGTATGTCTTATCCTTCCCCCCAATGGTGGGTGTTTCCTTCCGGGTCAGTTTTTAGCACTTAATTGTACATCATCACGCTATCTTGATTAGATAGCAATTTATACACTGGTCACTATGACACTTTCATGATTTGTACGAAATTTAATAATTTGATTATTATACTGACACTATTTACATTTGTATCACTTTTACCATTGGGCCACGCCCTCTTCGTGTATCACATGATCTGTGTGTACTTCCTGTTTTTCACTATATAAGTTTGCCATGCACTTGTGTTTATTGCTTGAAAAAGGCTTTATTGTTAAGCCGAAACGTTGCCTGCCCACTTGGGTGAATAAAAGAATCTTGGATTTCCTTTGGAGTGCTGTCCGTTTTCTACCCTATTTTTGTGGGTTGCTCTCACCCCTGGACCTTGCACTCGCTACATTGCCTTACGTTTGGTGCTGCCTGTTTTTTTCTTTATTTATATATATATATATTGTGGGGAGTCGCTCTGGTAGATAGCGGTGCGGGTGCAGTACCGAGGCAAAACAAGGAGTCCAGAATTGTGCAACAAACAGTGTTTTATTCACACTGACACAAAAATAAACAGAAACAGTCTCTTGGTGGTAATTCACACAGGCCAGACACAAGGAGGCAAAGCAAAACAGGCCAACACAGGTTCAGTCACCTGGGAGGTGTAGGTGCAGGTTCGCACCACGCTGTCGGCTCAGCCGCAGGAGAATCCAGCTTCAGGTAGCCAGGAACAAAACACCTCCTTGCTGAGCTCTTTCCTCCAGGACAGAGAACTCCTCAGCCCTGTTAGCAGCTCCAGGATAATCACCCTCACAGCTGCTAGTGCTGGCTGAGTTTTTAAACCCAGCCCAAAACCAGGACTGGGTCGTGGGGAGCAGCCACCCACCCTACACTTTAGCTGCTCCCGGTAAGAGCCGGCCCGGATCGGCTTTGCAGCCATGCTATCTAGCAAATGTGTCAGTAGCACTACCTGCTACTGACACCAACAAGCGGCTTTTACCTCACCGAGGCTATGAACCTCGGTGACACGTACCTGCCATCTAGGACAGCACCCTGCACCTTACCACATACCCCCCTTTGTTCAACCCTGAGGGGTGGACACCACGACAAACAGTGTACCCGGGAGAGCGCGTCTGCGTTTTTAACAACCGGCCCGCTCTGTGTTCCAC
Source organism: Bufotes viridis (assembly GCA_033119425.1). Lineage (NCBI taxonomy): Eukaryota > Metazoa > Chordata > Amphibia > Anura > Bufonidae > Bufotes > Bufotes viridis. Next base: position 9,819 of record JAKVIS010002225.1, on the reverse strand, counting down.
CGTGAATTTAAAATTCTGTAGGGACAGAAACCACCTGGTGACCCGGGCATTCCTCTCTTTGGCTTGGGACATCCACTTGAGTGGGGAGTGGTCGGTCACCAGGCGAAGCTTCTGCCCAACAGGTAATAACGGAGGGCCTCGAGTGCCCACTTGATGGCCAGGCACTCTCTCTCGACTATGCTGTACCTAGTCTCGGCTGGGGTGAGCTTGCGGCTGAGGAAGACAACGGGATGCTCCTCCCCGTTGACTTCACTGCGATAGTACCGCACCAAGGCCAACCTCAGAGGCGTCGGTCTGGACTATGAATTCTCTCCTGAAATCGGGTGTCACCAAAGCCGGGGACCCACACAGGGCCGATTTCAAGGCGGAGAAAGCCTTTTCCGCCTGCTCATTCCAGCGGACCATCCCTGTCTTACGCCCCTTTAACAACTCTGTCAATGGCGGGCGACAGTAGCAAAGTGGGGCACAAACCTCATGTAATACCCCACAATCCCCAGGAACGACTTTACCTGCCTGGTGGTGACCGGTCGGGGCCAATTCCGTGTGCCTCTACCTTATTTACCTGAGGCTTGATGACTCCCTGCCCAATGACATATCCCAGGTATTTGGTCTCTTCCAATCCAATCGCACACTTCTTTGGATTGGCGGTTAGACCGGCTTTCCTCAGGGCATCCACTACTGCCTGCACTTTGGGCAAATGGCTTTCCCAGTCGGTGCTGTGGATGATCACATCATCTAAATAGGCCGAGGCGTACCGACGATGTGGTCGCAGCACTATGTCCATTAACCTTTGGAAGGTGGCGGGAGCGCCATGCAGGCCAAAGGGTAACACCTTGTAGTGATATAGGCCCTGCTTGAGTAACAAGCAGCGTTTTTCCTTAGCCGTCTCCGTTAAGGGTACCTGCCAGTACCCTTTAGTGAGGTCCAGCACAGAAAAATAACGGGCTTGTCCTAAATTTTCAACAAGCTCGTCTACTCGGGGCATGGGATACGCGTCAAACTTGGATACTTCATTTAACTTGCGAAAGTCGTTGCAGAACCGCAACGTCCCATCCGGCTTAGGTATTAGGACTATGGGACTGGCCCACTCACTTTTCGACTCCTCAATGACATCGAGCTTCAACATTAACTGCACTTCCTCCGCGATGGCCCGCCGCCCGAGCCTCGGGTACCCGGTATGGTTTTAACCGGACCTTGGCCTGAGGCTCAGTGACGATGTCATGTCGGATGAGAGACGTGCGGCCAGGAGGTCTGAGAACACATCCGTGTTCCGACTGAGAACTCCCTGACTTCCTGAACTTGTTTGGAAGACAGGCTGTCTGCAATTTTTACCGTGGTTACGGCTTCACAGGCCTCGAACTGTGGGGCTGGACCCTTTTCACCTAGAAGCCCTGGTCGGGGCTGTGGTCGTCGGCCGCGTCCCTATCTTTCCACGGCTTAAGTAAATTCACGTGGTACACCTGCTCCGGCTTGCGCCGCCTGGCTGGTGTACCTTGTAATTTACTTCCCCTACCTTCTCGATCACCTCATAGGGGCCCTGCCACCTAGCTAGGAATTTGCTGTCAAGGGTGGGTACCAGAACCAAAACCCGATCTCCCGGATTGAAGTCCCGTACCCGAGCCTGACGATTGTACACCCTACTCTGGGCTTGTTGTGCTGCCTCCATATGCTCCCGGACCAAGGGCAACACCCTTTCCATCCGTTCCTGCATCTGGGCGACATACTCAATGACACTTTTGTGGGGACAGGCTGTTGTTCCCATGCTTCCTTAGCGATATCCAACAGGCCCCGAGGGTGTCTGCCATAAAGCAGTTCGAAGGCGAGAGCCCAGTAGAGGCCTGGGGCACCTCTCGCACTGCGAACATGAGATAGGGCAGAAGCAGGTCCCAGTCCTTCCCATCTCTAGACACCACCCTTTTTAACATATTTTTAGAGTTTGATTAAACCTCTCAACAAGACCGTCTGTTTGCGGATGGTAAACGGACGTCCGTAACTGCTTTATACGCAACAATTTACACAGTTCCTTCATTACTTTGGACATAAAGGGGTCCCTTGGTCTGTCAGAACCTCTTTTGGCAGGCCCACACGGGAAAACATCTCCATTAACTCTTTGGCAATGAGCCTAGCTGAGGTATGTCGCAGAGGCACCGCCTCCGGATACCGAGTGGCATAGTCGAGAACTACCAGAATGTGTTGGTGGCCCCTAGCAGACTTTGGTACAGGCCCAATTAAATCCATAGCGATTCGCTCAAGCGGTACTTCAATAATTGGCAGAGGTACCAGAGGACTACGGAAATGTGGCTGGGGGCTAGTTACCTGACAGGTTGGACAGGACTTACAATAATTTTCTACCTCCTTGAACACACTGGGCCAATAAAACCGCTGCAGTATGCGGTCCTGGGTTTTCTGCCACCCCAGGTGTCCCCCAAGAACATGTTGGTGGGCAAGCTCCATGACAAGCTTGCGATGCGCTGTGGGCACCACCAACTGTTCAACAGGTTCACCTCGGATTTGGTTCACCCGATACAACATATCCTGCAGAACAATAAATCGTGGGAACATTAATTCAGCCCCTGGTTTCTGGGGTTTACCATCAATTTCCAGCACATTCTCCCAGGCCCTGGTTAGGGTTTGGTCCCGGTGTTGTGCGGTCCCAAAATTTTCCCGGAGACATTGAGGTCTGCCAACTCAGGTCCCGGTGGCAAGTCCTCCGTGTCTCCCACCATTACACTCAGTGGGGTTGTCTCCCCCACTACCGCTGCAGCAGTGGTCACCCCTACCGCTGGCCCTTCAGACTCGGGCTCCCAGGGTTCTGGCCTTCCAGTGGTATCAGGCCACTCTGCTAGGGTTACCCCTGTCTCAGGGCTATTAGACACCTTCACCTCAGGCCACAGTGATGGAAAACCAGGGAAGTCTCTCCCAATTATCAGTTCATAGGGTAGCTTTGTGGAGATCGCCACCTCACAAGTCCAGGTGCCGGCCGCCGTGGACAGAGACATTACAGCAGTGGGATAGTCCTTTAAGTCTCCGTGAATGCACACCACACCCACTTTCCGGCCCGTATACTGGGTGGGCTGTACCAGGGCAGCACTTACCAGGGTTACCAGGCTCCTGAGTCCAACAGCGCCACTGCCAGGTTATCCCCGACTTGCACCTGGCACAGATGGCGACTGTCTATTGTCTCGGGGTGCCGGTCGCACACAGTCTCCGGGCATACATGGAAGGCCGGTACCCATAATTAGTCTCCATGGGTTCCCCCACTGTGGACAGTTGGCCCTTATGTGTCCAGGCTCCCGACACTGCCAGCAGACCACTGGGGACGGATCTGCAAGAGGTACATCCCGGGCGGGTTTGGCCGGCCGCCGGGACTGGGGTGGAGACTTCCGGGGTTTGACTGGCCCCCTCCCAAAAGAACCCTCTTGCAGGTTTCTGGTGGCCTCATATCGCTCCACCAGGTCGACCATCTCAAGGGCATTGGTGGGGGATACCTGGCCGATCCAGTGTTGAAGGGGGTAAGGCAAGGCCCTCCAAAACATGTCAGCCAGCAGCCGGTCCAGCATAGCAGTCGGACTTAGAACCTCAGGCTGCAGCCATTTTTGCAACCTGTGCAGCAACTCATAGTACTGCGGCCTGGCGGGTTCAGCCACTTTAAAGTCCCACTGGTGGACCCGCTGAGCCCGGACCAACACGTTTACCCCCAGTCTGGCCAGGATCTCCCCCTTCACCGTGGGATAGTCAGCAGCCTGGTCGTCTGCCAAATCAAAAAAAAACTTGCTGGGGTCCGGATGCCAGGAGCGGAGCAACCACCTCGGCCCACTGGTCACGGGGTAACTTTTCCCTCACGGCGACCTTCTCAAAGACCGCTAGGTATGTCTCCACGTCGTCTGCGGGGGTCATCTTTGGGATCGCCGCACGGACCGCTTTCCGAGCATCATGGGCGTGGTGGGACGCTCCTGCCGCCTGTAATGCCATCACATGTTGTAGCAGTAACTGGTTGGTCTCCCGCTGCTGCACGTTAGCTTCTACGAGCCTTCACAGCAGCCTCCATGTTGCCAGAGATCACAGGCTGCAACTTTGCCGGCCTAATATAGGACATTCACTTTTGCTCCGCACAAAAACAAAGTTCGAGCGTTCACGCCAGCCTCACTGCGCATGCCCGCATCCGACACCAAATGTGGGGAGTCGCTCTGGTAGATAGCGGTGCGGGTGCAGTACCGAGGCAAAACAAGGAGTCCAGAATTGTGCAACAAACAGTGTTTTATTCACACTGACACAAAAATAAACAGAAACAGTCTCTTGGTGGTAATTCACACAGGCCAGACACAAGGAGGCAAAGCAAAACAGGCCAACACAGGTTCAGTCACCTGGGAGGTGTAGGTGCAGGTTCGCACCACGCTGTCGGCCCAGCCGCAGGAGAATCCAGCTTCAGGTAGCCAGGAACAAAACACCTCCTTGCTGAGCTCTTTCCTCCAGGACAGAGAACTCCTCAGCCCTGTTAGCAGCTCCAGGATAATCACCCTCACAGCTGCTAGTGCTGGCTGAGTTTTTAAACCCAGCCCAAAACCAGGACTGGGTCGTGGGGAGCAGCCACCCACCCTACACTTTAGCTGCTCCCGGTAAGAGCCGGCCCGGATCGGCTTTGCAGCCATGCTATCTAGCAAATGTGTCAGTAGCACTACCTGCTACTGACACCAACAAACGGCTTTTACCTCACCGAGGCTATGAACCTCGGTGACACGTACCTGCCATCTAGGACAGCACCCTGCACCTTACCACAATATATATATATATATATATGTGTGTGTATATATATATATATATATATATACCATGGGCCTTATACCATGGTTTTGGCTTACAAATACTGATGCAAAATATGAACCAAATACTCACTGTGTGAAACTGGCCATAGCCTGTGGAAATTTTTGCATGTTCCTAACAATCAAGTAAAGCAGCAAACAGTTAATCTTGCAGAGAACACAGGGGTTAATTTATTTCTGATCTCTTTTTAGCTGGCAGGTGACTTTATGGCTTAGCCTTAGCCGAGGATGATTGCTCTTAAAGGAAATGTATAATCAGAAAATGACCTATTGTATTTTTTAAATAATGTTTTTATGTTAATTTTTTTTCTTCATTTTGGTGTTTATTTATGTTTCCATGTCACTATCTATAGTTAAAAAATGTATATAGTCCTGCAATTTTCATACTGGACACTAGGCTTAAAAGATATTAAGACTACTTGTCTTTTGAAAGCAGGTGCACGGGCCACAATGGACACAAGCAGAGGCCAGGAGCGAGCTGATAAGCTGTGATATCATCTATTGTGAATTGTGGACATGAATGCACCACTCATGGCCTCAGGAAGTGCTCTGTTCAGACTGCAGAGAGACAGCAATTTAGGCTGGGTTCAGACTTGCGCGTATTTGATACGCGCGTAAAACGTGCTTTCTGTCGCGCGTATTACAGCGCGTTTTTGAAAATAGGTTACGCGTGTCGTACGCGCGTTCGTGTGATTGACTACTGTGGCGTGAATCACAATGCGCGCGATAAAACGCCCCAAAGAAGCTCAAGAACATTTTTGAGTGTATGGCGTTTTTCAGCGCGCTCAAACGCGCTTTTAAACGCTCAAGTGAGAACCAGGGCCATAGGAAAGCATTGGTTTTCATGTGTTGAGCGTTTTACAGTGCGTTAGAACGCACTGTAAAACGCGCAAGTCTGAACCCAGCCTTAGTCTTCAGCCTGGCAGTCCTGCTTAGCCCTGAACACAGTCACAAACCTGTATTCAGGATAGTATGGGGATGGAAACTAAATTATAGGGTTTATTGTGTATAGCAGCTTTCTCAAATTTTTTGCTGCAATTCATGAGAAAAACAGTGACAACCGCTATACACAATATTCCCTAGACATTGCTGCATTCAGGAGTGCTATGAGACATTTGGAGATGATCACATCTGCCTGTCACATGATCACAGGTCGTTAGCCCCTTAAGGACACAGGGCGTACCCATATGTCCCGAATAAAACTGCCCCCCCCCCATATCGGTGAATGCTGCAAACCGCAGGTCAATTCAGACCTGTGGTTTGCAGCGATTTCTGACATTTCTGATCCCCGTGGTGATAGAGCGTTAATTGTGCATTTTTTTTTTCAACCCCCCCCCCTGCAGCCCTTTTACTGATTGGCCGGCGGGCTATGGGGGGGGGGGGTGCGGGCGGCGCTATTGTGTGGTGGGAGGTGGTGCGGGAGGCAGGATTGCAATAGCGATCCACCGCTCGCCTCCTCTGTAACATCGTTGGTGGCTAGTGGTTCTATCAGAGTGTCAGCACATTGCTAAAACTCTGATAGAAATGGCTGGCATCTGTGCTTGATCAGATGCCAGCCGTTTAACCCCATATGTACTGTATGGAAGGGGTTAACAGGGAGGGAGATCCTTCCCTCTCCCATCGGGGGCTGCTATGCCCTCCCCATCACCCGCTGCTCAGTTCTGGCAGCAGGTGATGGTTACCATGGCAGCAGGATGCTTTCAGAGGCATCCTGCTTACCATGGTAATGTAAGTCTGATTTGACTTCTGCTAAAGGCAGAAGTCTGACCAGACTAGTGAAAAGTAAAAAATACAGTGCAGTACACTCTATAGTGTACTGTACTGTATTATATAGACACCATACATACTGGATCTTCAAGAACCAAGTGGGTCTGGGTAAAATAAAATGTAAATAAGTAAAAAAAAAACATATTACTGAATAAAAATAAAAAAAAATTAAAAACTCTACACATATTATGTATCGCTGCATTTGTAAAATCCTGCTCTATAAAAATATCACATGACCTGATCCCTCAGGTGAACATCATAAAAAAAAATTAAAAAATGGTGTAAAAAATGCCATGTTTTGTCACCTTACATCACAAAAAGTGTAATACCAAGCTATCAAAAAGGCGTATGCTTCCCAAAATAGTATCAATCAAACCTACATCTCATCCCGCAAAAAATAAGCCCCTACATAGGACAATCGCCTAAAAAAATAAAAAAATATGGCTCTCAGACTATGCAGACATTAAAAAAGGATTTTTTTTCTAAAATGCTGTTATTGTGTTAAAGTAAAATAAATAAATAAAAAGTATACATATTATGTATCGCCGCATCCGAATAAAACCTGCTCTATAACAATATTCCATGATCTAACCCCTCAGGTAAATACCGAAAAAATTATTTTTAATAAAAACAGTGTCGAAAAAAAAAATTGTCACCTCACATCACAAAAAGTGTAATAACAAGCTATCAAAAATGTATATGAACCCCAAAATAGTGCCAATCAATCTATCATCTCATCCCGCAAAAAAGTATACCCTACATACTGTAGGACAATAGCCCAAAAAAATAAAAAAAAATATGGCTCTGGAGACATTAAAACATGATTTTTGTTTTGTTAAAAATTACATTATTGTGTAAAACTTAAATAAATAAAAAGTATACATATTATGTATCGCCACGTCCGTAACAACCTGCTCTATAAAAATAACACATGAACTGACCCCTCAGGTGAACACAGCAAAAAAAATTATATAAATACGGTGTCAAAAGCCATTTTTGTCACCTTACATCACAAAAAGTGTAATAGCTAGCGACCAAAATGTCATATACACCCCAAAATAGTTCCAATCAAACCGACATCTCATTCCGCAAAAAATGAGCCCCTATATAAGACTGTCACCCAAAAAAATATATATATGGCTTTCAGAATGGGGAGACACTAAAAAATTATTTTTTTCACAAATGCTTTATTATGAAAAACTGAAACAAAAATTCCCAAAAGTAGTGATATATGGTATTGTCACATCCGTAACAACCTGCTCTATAGAAATAGCAAACGATCTAACCTGTCAGATCAACTATGTAAATAAAAAAAATAAAAACGGTCCCAAAACAGCTATTTTTTCAAATTTTCCATTTTAATCCATTTTCCAGTAACAAAGCAAGGGTTAACAGCCAAGCAAAACTTAAAATGTATTGCCTTTATTCTGTAGTTTGCAGAAACACCCCATATGTGGTCGTAAACTACTGTACGGGCACACGGAACGGTGTACAAGGAAGGGAACGCCATATGGTTTTTGGAATGCGGATTTTGCTGGACAGGGGGGCTTCAAATGGGACATGGTGTCTAAAAACCTGTCCAGTAAAATCTGCCTTCCAAAAACCATATGGAGTTCCTTTCCATCTTTCACCACATATGGGGTGTTTCTGCAAACTACAGAATCAGGGCAATAAATATTGTGTTTTGTTTGGCTGTTAACCCTTGCTTTGTTACTGGAAAAAGTGGGTTTTGAAAATTTTTAAAACTTCTAAGCCTTGTAACGTCCCAAAAAAATAAAAATGGCATTCCCAAAATGATCCATACATGAAGTAGACATATGGGGAATGTAAATTAATAACTTTTTTTTGTGGTATTACTAAGTATTATAGAAATAGAGAAATTGAAACTAAATTTTTGGTAAATTTGGTATTTTTTTATAAATAAAAACACATTTTTTTTACTCCATTTTACCAGTGTCATGAAGTACAATATGTGATGAAAAAACAATCTCAAAATGGCCAGGATAAGTAAAAGCGTTTTAAAGTTATCACCACATAAAGTAACACTGGTCAGAATTTCAAAAAATGGCCTGGTCCTTAAGGTGAAATAGGGCCGTGTCCTTAAGGGGTTAAGCACCCAAAAGACTCAATAGAGTAGTGCATGGAGAAGGGCTGTGTCTAAACACAACCCATTTTACATGCTAAAGTGGGGTTGAGGCAGCCGCAGGATGAACCTGTAGAATATATATACCTCCCAGGCACTCTGTTAATAAAGATTAGTAATATAATATAAAAATAGTAACTTACTCTATTGATGGCTTTAACTGTAAGGCTCATGCTCACTTTGGCATTGAGGCTTCCAATGTTACATGACCCTGTGACATCAGAAGGTCCTTACGGCACATGGAGGTTTGATACTACACATGGAGAAGCAGTACCAGTCTGTAAGTGTAAAACAGTGTGTGTGTCTGTATGTGTCTCTTTCTCTCTCTCTCTGTCGCTCTTTATGTGTGTATGTTTCTGTGCGTGTGTCTCTCTCAATATCTGTGTCTTTCTACGGACTGTGTGTGTGTCTGTATCTGCTGTTTTCCTGGGCACTGCTCAGCACTACTCCTGATGTCCTTTATTATGGGTGTAATTCTCAGTATCTGTATGTGTAGGTATATATAAACAATGCATTTGGAAAGTCTTCGGACCCTTTCACTTTTTTCATATTTTGTGATGTTGCAGCATCATGCTATAATTAGTGTTGAGTGAACTGAAGCATCCGAAGTAGAATTTTATGCAAAGTTTGGGAAAAATTCAACTTGCAACAGATCCCGAATTTCCTTGCACTTCACCTTAATGAATCATTTTTTTCCTAAAATATCTGCTACACCTGTTACAAAATCAGTTAGAAGCCCGGGAATGCGAGATCATTCATAATACAATGCATACAGCAAATCAGCTAGTCAGCCCCTGTGATGTCAGGGCGCTTTAACCCCTTAAAGGGACACTGACAGGCCCAATAAGCATTCTGAGCTATATATAGGCAGGCATAGGTCTTGTAATGAGTATTCTAAACATATCTGTATAGCCTCTTCCCACCTTATAGAATGTGGCCATTGGGAGTGCCGGGGAAGGTATCCCGCGCATGCCCAGTAGCTGCTTGTGAGGCCGATGCCCATAGCTTTCTATTGGGCATGCGCGGGATCTCGGAGCGTCGGGGACAGAAGCTGGCGCCCAGCGAAGTGAATAATGATGAGCTGGGCAG
>JAKVIS010002224.1:0-24617 GCA_033119425.1 Bufotes viridis | reverse complement strand
CCCGGCACTATTAAACTTGGCAAGCCACTGCTGGGACACCAGATTTAGGGGATTGCTAATTTGGCAATTGAATTTCACCCCAGAACAAAATATATCCATTGACGGACACTATTAAACTTGGCCAGCCACTGCTGGAATACGAGATTTACGGTATTTCTATTTTTGCAACTGAATTTCACCCCAAAACAAAATATATCCTTTGCCGGACACTATTGAACTAGGCAAGCCACAGCTGAAACAACTGATTTACGGTATTGCTATTTTGGCAATTGAATTTCACCCCAGAACAAAATATATCCATTACCGGGCACTATTGAACTTGGCCAGCCACTGCTGGGACACCAGATTTAGGGGATTGCTATTTTGTCAATTGAATTTCACCCCAGAACAAAATATATCCTTTGCCGGACACTATTAAACTTGGCCAGCCACTGCTGGGACACCAGATTTAGGGGATTGCTATTTTGGCAATTGAATTTCACCCCAGAACAAAATTTATCCTTTGACGGACACTATTGAACTTGGCCAGCCACTGCTGGGACACCAGATTTAGGGGATTGCTATTTTGGCAATTGAATTTCACCCCAGAACAAAATATATCCTTTGACGGACACTATTGAACTTGGCCAGCCACAGCTAAAACCACTGATATACGGTATTGCTATTTTGGCAATTGAATTTCACCCCAGAACAAAATATATCCTTTGCCGGACACTATTAAACTTGGCCAGCCACTGCTGGGACACCAGATTTAGGGGATTGCTATTTTGGCAATTGAATTTCACCCCAGAACAAAATTTATCCTTTGACGGACACTATTGAACTTGGCCAGCCACTGCTGGGACACCAGATTTAGGGGATTGCTATTTTGGCAATTGAATTTCACCCCAGAACAAAATATATCCTTTGACGGACACTATTAAACTTGGCCAGCCACTGCGGAGACACCAGATTTAGGGGATTGCTATTTTGGCAATTGAATTTCACCCCAGAAAATTATCTATCCTTTGCCGGACACTATTAAACTTGGCCAGCCACAGCTGAAACCACTGATTTACAGTATTGCTATTTTGTCAATTGAATTTCACCCCAGAACAAAATATATCCTTTGCCGGACACTATTGAACTAGGCCAGCAACAGCTGAAACCAATGATTTACGGTATTGCTATTTTGGCAATTGAATTTAACCCCAGAACAAAATATATTCTTTGCCGGACACTATTAAAGTTGGCCAGCCACAGCTGAAACCACTGATTTACGGTATTGCTATTTTGGCAATTGAATTTCACCCCAGAAAATTATGTATCCTTTGCCGGACACTATTAAACTTGGCCAGCCACTGCTGGAATACCAGATTTACGGTATTTCTATTTTTGCAACTGAATTTCACCCCAGAACAAAATATATCCTTTGCCGAACACTATTGACCTTGGCCAGCCACAGCTGAAACCACTGATTTACGGTATTGCTATTTTGGCAATTGAATTTCACCCCAGAACAAAATATATCCTTTGTCAGACACTATTAAACTAGGCCAGCAACAGCTGAAACCAATGATTTACGGTATTGCTATTTTGGCAATTGAATTTAACCCCAGAACAAAATATATTCTTTGCCGGACACTATTAAAGTTGGCCAGCCACAGCTGAAACCACTGATTTACGGTATTGCTATTTTGGCAATTGAATTTCACCCCAGAAAATGATGTATCCTTTGCCGGACACTATTAAACTTGGCCAGCCACTGCTGGGACACCAGATTTAGGGGATTGCTATTTTGGCAATTTAATTTCACCCCAGAACAAAATATATCCTTTGTTGGACACTATTAAACTTGGCCAGCCACTGCTGGGACACCAGAATTAGGGAATTGCTATTTTGGCAATTGAATTTCACCCCAGAACAAAATATATCCTTTGCCGGACACTATTAAACTTGGCCAGCCACTGCTGGGACACCAGATTTAGGGGATTGCTATTTTGGCAATTGAATATTACCCCAGAACAAAATATATCCTTTGCCGGACACTATTGAACTTGGCCAGCCACAGATGAAACCACTGATTTATGGTATTGCTATTTTGGCAAAAGAATTTCACCCCAGAACAAAATATATCCTTTACCGGACACCAATAAACTTGGCCAGCCAATGCGAGAACACCAGATTTACGGTATTTCTATTTTTGCTACTGAATTTCACCCCAGAAAAAAATATATCCTTTACCCGGCACTATTAAACTTGGCAAGCCACTGCTGGGACACCAGATTTAGGGGATTGCTAATTTGGCAATTGAATTTCACCCCAGAACAAAATATATCCATTGACGGACACTATTAAACTTGGCCAGCCACTGCTGGAATACGAGATTTACGGTATTTCTATTTTTGCAACTGAATTTCACCCCAAAACAAAATATATCCTTTGCCGGACACTATTGAACTAGGCAAGCCACAGCTGAAACAACTGATTTACGGTATTGCTATTTTGGCAATTGAATTTCACCCCAGAACAAAATATATCCATTACCGGGCACTATTGAACTTGGCCAGCCACTGCTGGGACACCAGATTTAGGGATTGCTATTTTGTCAATTGAATTTCACCCCAGAACAAAATATATCCTTTGCCGGACACTATTAAACTTGGCCAGCCACTGCTGGGACACCAGATTTAGGGATTGCTATTTTGGCAATTGAATTTCACCCCAGAACAAAATTTATCCTTTGACGGACACTATTGAACTTGGCCAGCCACTGCTGGGACACCAGATTTAGGGGATTGCTATTTTGGCAATTGAATTTCACCCCAGAACAAAATATATCCTTTGACGGACACTATTGAACTTGGCCAGCCACAGCTAAAACCACTGATTTACGGTATTGCTATTTTGGCAATTGAATTTCACCCCAGAACAAAATATATCCTTTGACGGACACTATTAAACTTGGCCAGCCACTGCGGAGACACCAGATTTAGGGGATTGCTATTTTGGCAATTGAATTTCACCCCAGAAAATTATCTATCCTTTGCCGGACACTATTAAACTTGGCCAGCCACAGCTGAAACCACTGATTTACAGTATTGCTATTTTGTCAATTGAATTTCACCCCAGAACAAAATATATCCTTTGCCGGACACTATTGAACTAGGCCAGCAACAGCTGAAACCAATGATTTACGGTATTGCTATTTTGGCAATTGAATTTAACCCCAGAACAAAATATATTCTTTGCCGGACACTATTAAAGTTGGCCAGCCACAGCTGAAACCACTGATTTACGGTATTGCTATTTTGGCAATTGAATTTCACCCCAGAAAATTATGTATCCTTTGCCGGACACTATTAAACTTGGCCAGCCACTGCTGGAATACCAGATTTACGGTATTTCTATTTTTGCAACTGAATTTCACCCCAGAACAAAATATATCCTTTGCCGAACACTATTGACCTTGGCCAGCCACAGCTGAAACCACTGATTTACGGTATTGCTATTTTGGCAATTGAATTTCACCCCAGAACAAAATATATCCTTTGTCAGACACTATTAAACTAGGCCAGCAACAGCTGAAACCAATGATTTACGGTATTGCTATTTTGGCAATTGAATTTAACCCCAGAACAAAATATATTCTTTGCCGGACACTATTAAAGTTGGCCAGCCACAGCTGAAACCACTGATTTACGGTATTGCTATTTTGGCAATTGAATTTCACCCCAGAAAATGATGTATCCTTTGCCGGACACTATTAAACTTGGCCAGCCACTGCTGGGACACCAGATTTAGGGGATTGCTATTTTGGCAATTTAATTTCACCCCAGAACAAAATATATCCTTTGTTGGACACTATTAAACTTGGCCAGCCACTGCTGGGACACCAGAATTAGGGAATTGCTATTTTGGCAATTGAATTTCACCCCAGAACAAAATATATCCTTTGCCGGACACTATTAAACTTGGCCAGCCACTGCTGGGACACCAGATTTAGGGGATTGCTATTTTGGCAATTGAATATTACCCCAGAACAAAATATATCCTTTGACGGACACTATTGAACTTGGCCAGCCACTGCTGGGACACCAGATTTAGGGATTGCTATTTTGGCAATTGAATTTCACCCCAGAACAAAATATATCCTTTGCCGGACACTATTAAACTTGGCCAGCCACTGCTGGAATACCAGATTTACGGTATTTCTATTTTTGCAACTGAATTTCACCCCAGAACAAAATATATCCTTTGCCGGACACTATTGAACTTGGCCAGCCACAGCTGAAACAACTGATTTACGGTATTGCTATTTTGGCAATTGAATTTCACCCCAGAACAAAATATATCCATTGCCGGGCACTATTGAACTTGGCCAGCCACAGCTGAAACCACTGATTTATGGTATTGCTATTTTGGCAAAATAATTTTACCCCAGAACAAAATATATCCTTTACCGTACACCAATAAACTTGGCCAGCCACTGCGGGAACACCAGATTTACGGTATTTCTATTTATGCAACTGAATTTCACCCCAGAAAAAATATATCCTTTACCCGACACTATTGAACTTGGCCAGCCACTGCTGAAACCACTGATTTACGGTATTGCTATTTTGGCAATTAAATTTTACCCCAGAACAAAATATATCCTTTGCCGGACACTATTAAACTTGGCCAGCCACTGCTGGAATACCAGATTTATGGTATTTCTATTTTTGCAACTGAATTTCACCCCAGAACAAAATATATCCTTTGCCGAACACTATTGAACTTGGCCAGCCACAGCTGAAACCACTGATTTACGGTATTGCTATTTTGGCAAAAGAATTTCACCCCAGAACATAATATATATCCATTGCCGGACACCAATAATCTTGGCCAGCCACTGCGGGAACACCAGATTTACGGTCTTTCTATTTTTGCAACTGAATTTCACCCCAGAACAAAACATATCCTTCGCCGGACACTATTGAACTTGGCCAGCCACAGCTGAAACCACTGATTTACGGTATTGCTATTTTGGCAATTGAATTTCACCCCAGAACAAAATATATTCTTTGCCGGACACTATTAAACTTGGCCAGCCACAGCTGAAACCACTGATTTACGGTATTGCTATTTTGGCAATTGAATTTAACCCCAGAACAAAATATATTCTTTGCCGGACACTATTAAACTTGGCCAGCCACAGCTGAAACCACTGATTTACGGTATTGCTATTTTGGCAATTGAATTTCACCCCAGAAAATTATGTATCCTTTGCCGGACACTATTAAACTTGGCCAGCCACTGCTGGGACACCAGATTTAGGGGATTGCTATTTTGGCAATTGAATTTCACCCCAGAACAAAATATATCCTTTGTTGGACACTATTAAACTTGGCCAGCCACTGCTGGGACACCAGATTTAGGGAATTGCTATTTTGGCAATTGAATTTCACCCCAGAACAAAATATATCCTTTGTCAGACACTATTAAACTAGGCCAGCAACAGCTGAAACCACTGATTTATGGTATTGCTATTTTGGCAAAAGAATTTCACCCCAGAACAAAATATATCCTTTACCGGACACCAATAAACTTGGCCAGCCAATGCGAGAACACCAGATTTACAGTATTTCTATTTATGCAAATGAATTTCACCCCAGAAAAAAATATATCCTTTACACGAAACTATTGAACTTGGCCAGCCACTGCTGAAACCATTGATTTACGGTATTGCTATTTTGGCAATTGAATTTCACCCCAGAACATAATATATATCCTTTGCCGGACACCAATAATCTTGGCCAGCCACTGCTGGGACACCAGATTTAGGGGATTGCTATTTTGGCAATTGAATTTCACCCCAGAACAAAATATATCCTTTGACGGACACTATTGAACTTGGCCAGCCACTGCTGGGACACCAGATTTAGGGGATTGCTATTTTGGCAATTGAATTTCACCCCAGAACAAAATATATCCTTTGACGGACACTATTAAACTTGGCCAGCCACTGCGGAGACACCAGATTTAGGGGATTGCTATTTTGGCAATTGAATTTCACCCCAGAAAATTATCTATCCTTTGCCGGACACTATTAAACTTGGCCAGCCACAGCTGAAACCACTGATTTACAGTATTGCTATTTTGTCAATTGAATTTCACCCCAGAACAAAATATATCCTTTGCCGGACACTATTGAACTAGGCCAGCAACAGCTGAAACCACTGATTTATGGTATTGCTATTTTGGCAAAAGAATTTCACCCCAGAACAAAATATATCCTTTACCGGACACCAATAAACTTGGCCAGCTAATGCGAGAACACCAGATTTACAGTATTTCTATTTATGCAAATTAATTTCACCCCAGAAAAAAATATATCCTTTACACGAAACTATTGAACTTGGCCAGCCACTGCTGAAACCATTGATTTACGGTATTGCTATTTTGGCAATTGAATTTCACCCCAGAACATAATATATATCCTTTGCCGGACACCAATAATCTTGGCCAGCCACTGCGGGAACACCAGATTTACGGTCTTTCTATTTTTGCAACTGAATTTCACCCCAGAACAAAACATATCCTTTGCCGGTCACTATTAAACTAGGCCAGCCACAGCTGAAACCACTGATTTACGGTATTGCTATTTTGGCAATTGAATTTCACACCAGAACAAAATATATCCTTTGACGGACACTATTAAACTTGGCCAGCCACTGCTGGAATACCAGATTTACGGTATTTCTATTTTTGCAACTGAATTTCACCCCAGAACAAAATATATCCTTTGCCG
Organism: Bufotes viridis; assembly: GCA_033119425.1. Taxonomy (NCBI): domain Eukaryota; kingdom Metazoa; phylum Chordata; class Amphibia; order Anura; family Bufonidae; genus Bufotes; species Bufotes viridis. Next base: position 17,845 of record JAKVIS010002224.1, on the reverse strand, counting down.
GACACTATTGAACTTGGCCAGCCACAGCTGAAACCACTGATTTACGGTATTGCTATTTTGGCAATTGAATTTCACCCCAGAAAATTATCTATCCTTTGCCGGACACTATTAAACTTGGCCAATCACTGCTGGGACACCAGATTTAGGGGATTGCTATTTTGGCAATTGAATTTCACCCCAGAACAAAATATATCCTTTGTTGGACACTATTAAACTTGGCTAGCTACTGCTGGGACACCAGATTTAGGGAATTGCTATTTTGGCAATTGAATTTCATCCCAGAACAAAATATATCCTTTGCCGGACACTATTAAACTTGGCAGCCACTGCGGGAACACCAGATTTACGGTATTTCTATTTTTGCAACTAAATTTCACCCCAGAAAAAAATATATCCTTTGCAGGACACTATTGAACTTGGTCAGCCACTGCTGAAACCACTGACTTACGGTATTGCTATTTTGGCAATTGAATTTCACCCCAGAACAAAATATATCCGTTGCTGGACACTATTAAACTTGGCCAGCCACTGCTGGAATACCAGATTTACGGTATTTCTATTTTTGCAACTGAATTTCACCCCAGAACAAAATATATTCTTTGCCGGACACTATTGAACTTGGCCAGCCACAGCTGAAACAACTGATTTACGGTATTGCTATTTTGGCAATTGAATTTCACCCCAGAACAAAATATATCCATTGCCGGGCACTATTGAACTTGGCCAGCCACAGCTGAAACCACTGATTTATGGTATTGCTATTTTGGCAAAAGAATTTCACCCCAGAACAAAATATATCCTTTACCGGACACCAATAAACTTGGCCAGCCACTGCGGGAACACCAGATTTACGGTATTTCTATTTATGCAACTGAATTTCACCCCAGAACAAAATATATCCTTTACCCGACACTATTGAACTTGGCCAGCCACTGCTGAAACCACTGATTTACGGTATTGCTATTTTGGCAATTGAATTTTACCCCAGAACAAAATATATCCTTTGCCGGACACTATTAAACTTAGGCCAGCCACAGCTGAAACCAATGATTTACGGTATTGCTATTTTGGCAATTGAATTTAACCCCAGAACAAAATATATTCTTTGCCGGACACTATTAAACTTGGCCAGCCACAGCTGAAACCACTGATTTACGGTATTGCTATTTTGGCAATTGAATTTCACCCCAGAAAATGATGTATCCTTTGCCGGACACTATTAAACTTGTCCAGCCACTGCTGGGACACCAGATTTAGGGGATTGCTATTTTGGCAATTTAATTTCACCCCAGAACAAAATATATCCTTTGTTGGACACTATTAAACTTGGCCAGCCACTGCTGGGACACCAGAATTAGGGAATTGCTATTTTGGCAATTGAATTTCACCCCAGAACAAAATATATCCTTTGCCGGACACTATTAAACTTGGACAGCCACTGCTGGGACACCAGATTTAGGGGATTGCTATTTTGGCAATTGAATATTACCCCAGAACAAAATATATCCTTTGACGGACACTATTGAACTTGGCCAGCCACTGCTGGGACACCAGATTTAGGGGATTGCTATTTTGGCAATTGAATTTCACCCCAGAACAAAATATATCCTTTGCCGGACACTATTAAACTTGGCCAGCCACTGCTGGAATACCAGATTTACGGTATTTCTATTTTTGCAACTGAATTTCACCCCAGAACAAAATATATCCTTTGCCGGACACTATTGAACTTGGCCAGCCACAGCTGAAACAACTGATTTACGGTATTGCTATTTTGGCAATTGAATTTCACCCCAGAACAAAATATATCCATTGCCGGACACTATTGAACTTGGCCAGCCACAGCTGAAACCACTGATTTACGATATTGCTATTTTGGCAATTGAATTTCACCCCAGAACAAAATATATCCTTTGACGGACACTATTAAACTTGGCCAGCCACTGCGGAGACACCAGATTTAGGGGATTGCTATTTTGGCAATTGAATTTCACCCCAGAAAATTATCTATCCTTTGCCGGACACTATTAAACTTGGCCAGCCACAGCTGAAACCACTGATTTACAGTATTGCTATTTTGTCAATTGAATTTCACCCCAGAACAAAATATATCCTTTGCCGGACACTATTGAACTTGGCCAGCCACAGCTGAAACCACTGATTTATGGTATTGCTATTTTGGCAAAAGAATTTCACCCCAGAACAAAATATATCCTTTACCGGACACCAATAAACTTGGCCAGCTAATGCGAGAACACCAGATTTACGGTATTTCTATTTTTGCTACTGAATTTCACCCCAGAAAAAATATATCCTTTACCCGGCACTATTAAACTTGGCAAGCCACTGCTGGGACACCAGATTTAGGGGATTGCTAATTTGGCAATTGAATTTCACCCCAGAACAAAATATATCCATTGACGGACACTATTAAACTTGGCCAGCCACTGCTGGAATACGAGATTTACGGTATTTCTATTTTTGCAACTGAATTTCACCCCAAAACAAAATATATCCTTTGCCGGACACTATTGAACTTGGCCAGCCACAGCTGAAACAACTGATTTACGGTATTGCTATTTTGGCAATTGAATTTCACCCCAGAACAAAATATATCCTTTGACGGACACTATTAAACTTGGCCAGCCACTGCTGGAATACCAGATTTACGGTATTTCTATTTTTGCAACTGAATTTCACCCCAGAACAAAATATATCCTTTGCCGGACACTATTGAACTTGGCCAGCCACAGCTGAAACCACTGATTTACGGTATTGCTATTTTGGCAATTGAATTTCACCCCAGAAAATTATCTATCCTTTGCCGGACACTAATAAACTTGGCCAATCACTGCTGGGACACCAGATTTAGGGGATTGCTATTTTGGCAATTGAATTTCACCCCAGAACAAAATATATCCTTTGTTGGACACTATTAAACTTGGCTAGCTACTGCTGGGACACCAGATTTAGGGAATTGCTATTTTGGCAATTGAATTTCATCCCAGAACAAAATATATCCTTTGCCGGACACTATTAAACTTGGCAGCCACTGCGGGAACACCAGATTTACGGTATTTCTATTTTTGCAACTAAATTTCACCCCAGAAAAAATATATCCTTTGCAGGACACTATTGAACTTGGTCAGCCACTGCTGAAACCACTGACTTACGGTATTGCTATTTTGGCAATTGAATTTCACCCCAGAACAAAATATATCCGTTGCTGGACACTATTAAACTTGGCCAGCCACTGCTGGAATACCAGATTTACGGTATTTCTATTTTTGCAACTGAATTTCACCCCAGAACAAAATATATTCTTTGCCGGTCACTATTGAACTTGGCCAGCCACAGCTGAAACAACTGATTTACGGTATTGCTATTTTGGCAATTGAATTTCACCCCAGAACAAAATATATCCATTGCCGGGCACTATTGAACTTGGCCAGCCACAGCTGAAACCACTGATTTATGGTATTGCTATTTTGGCAAAAGAATTTCACCCCAGAACAAAATATATCCTTTACCGGACACCAATAAACTTGGCCAGCCACTGCGGGAACACCAGATTTACGGTATTTCTATTTATGCAACTGAATTTCACCCCAGAAAAAAATATATCCTTTACCCGACACTATTGAACTTGGCCAGCCACTGCTGAAACCACTGATTTACGGTATTGCTATTTTGGCAATTGAATTTTACCCCAGAACAAAATATATCCTTTGCCGGACACTATTGACTTTGGCCAGCCACAGCTGAAACCACTGATTTACGGTATTGCTATTTTGGCAATTGAATTTGACCCCAGAACAAAATATATCCTTTGCCAGACACAATTAAACTAGGCCAGCGTCAGCTGAAACCAATGATTTACGGTATTGCTATTTTGGCAATTGAATTTAACCCCAGAACAAAATATATTCTTTGCCGGACACAATTAAACTTGGCCAGCCACAGCTGAAACCACTGATTTACGGTATTGCTATTTTGGCAATTGAATTTCACCCCAGAAAATTATGTATCCTTTGCCGGACACTATTAAACTTGGCCAGCCACTGCTGGAATACCAGATTTACGGTATTTCTATTTTTGCAACTGAATTTCACCCCAGAACAAAATATATCCTTTGCCGAACACTATTGACCTTGGCCAGCCACAGCTGAAACCACTGATTTACGGTATTGCTATTTTGGCAATTGAATTTCACCCCAGAACAAAATATATCCTTTGCCAGACACTATTAAACTAGGCCAGCAACAGCTGAAACCAATGATTTACGGTATTGCTATTTTGGCAATTGAATTTAACCCCAGAACAAAATATATTCTTTGCCGGACACTATTAAAGTTGGCCAGCCACAGCTGAAACCACTGATTTACGGTATTGCTATTTTGGCAATTGAATTTCACCCCAGAAAATGATGTATCCTTTGCCGGACACTATTAAACTTGTCCAGCCACTGCTGGGACACCAGATTTAGGGGATTGCTATTTTGGCAATTTAATTTCACCCCAGAACAAAATATATCCTTTGTTGGACACTATTAAACTTGGCCAGCCACTGCTGGGACACCAGAATTAGGGAATTGCTATTTTGGCAATTGAATTTCACCCCAGAACAAAATATATCCTTTGCCGGACACTATTAAACTTGGACAGCCACTGCTGGGACACCAGATTTAGGGGATTGCTATTTTGGCAATTGAATATTACCCCAGAACAAAATATATCCTTTGACGGACACTATTGAACTTGGCCAGCCACTGCTGGGACACCAGATTTAGGGGATTGCTATTTTGGCAATTGAATTTCACCCCAGAACAAAATATATCCTTTGCCGGACACTATTAAACTTGGCCAGCCACTGCTGGAATACCAGATTTACGGTATTTCTATTTTTGCAACTGAATTTCACCCCAGAACAAAATATATCCTTTGCCGGACACTATTGAACTTGGCCAGCCACAATAGTCTGAAACAACTGATTTACGGTATTGCTATTTTGGCAATTGAATTTCACCCCAGAACAAAATATATCCATTGCCGGACACTATTGAACTTGGCCAGCCACAGCTGAAACCACTGATTTACGATATTGCTATTTTGGCAATTGAATTTCACCCCAGAACAAAATATATCCTTTGACGGACACTATTAAACTTGGCCAGCCACTGCGGAGACACCAGATTTAGGGGATTGCTATTTTGGCAATTTAATTTCACCCCAGAAAATTATCTATCCTTTGCCGGACACTATTAAACTTGGCCAGCCACAGCTGAAACCACTGATTTACAGTATTGCTATTTTGTCAATTGAATTTCACCCCAGAACAAAATATATCCTTTGCCGGACACTATTGAACTTGGCCAGCCACAGATGAAACCACTGATTTATGGTATTGCTATTTTGGCAAAAGAATTTCACCCCAGAACAAAATATATCCTTTACCGGACACCAATAAACTTGGCCAGCCAATGCGAGAACACCAGATTTACGGTATTTCTATTTTTGCTACTGAATTTCACCCCAGAAAAAATATATCCTTTACCCGGCACTATTAAACTTGGCAAGCCACTGCTGGGACACCAGATTTAGGGGATTGCTAATTTGGCAATTGAATTTCACCCCAGAACAAAATATATCCATTGACGGACACTATTAAACTTGGCCAGCCACTGCTGGAATACGAGATTTACGGTATTTCTATTTTTGCAACTGAATTTCACCCCAAAACAAAATATATCCTTTGCCGGACACTATTGAACTAGGCAAGCCACAGCTGAAACAACTGATTTACGGTATTGCTATTTTGGCAATTGAATTTCACCCCAGAACAAAATATATCCATTACCGGGCACTATTGAACTTGGCCAGCCACTGCTGGGACACCAGATTTAGGGGATTGCTATTTTGTCAATTGAATTTCACCCCAGAACAAAATATATCCTTTGCCGGACACTATTAAACTTGGCCAGCCACTGCTGGGACACCAGATTTAGGGGATTGCTATTTTGGCAATTGAATTTCACCCCAGAACAAAATTTATCCTTTGACGGACACTATTGAACTTGGCCAGCCACTGCTGGGACACCAGATTTAGGGGATTGCTATTTTGGCAATTGAATTTCACCCCAGAACAAAATATATCCTTTGACGGACACTATTGAACTTGGCCAGCCACAGCTAAAACCACTGATTTACGGTATTGCTATTTTGGCAATTGAATTTCACCCCAGAACAAAATATATCCTTTGACGGACACTATTAAACTTGGCCAGCCACTGCGGAGACACCAGATTTAGGGGATTGCTATTTTGGCAATTGAATTTCACCCCAGAAAATTATCTATCCTTTGCCGGACACTATTAAACTTGGCCAGCCACAGCTGAAACCACTGATTTACAGTATTGCTATTTTGTCAATTGAATTTCACCCCAGAACAAAATATATCCTTTGCCGGACACTATTGAACTAGGCCAGCAACAGCTGAAACCAATGATTTACGGTATTGCTATTTTGGCAATTGAATTTAACCCCAGAACAAAATATATTCTTTGCCGGACACTATTAAAGTTGGCCAGCCACAGCTGAAACCACTGATTTACGGTATTGCTATTTTGGCAATTGAATTTCACCCCAGAAAATTATGTATCCTTTGCCGGACACTATTAAACTTGGCCAGCCACTGCTGGAATACCAGATTTACGGTATTTCTATTTTTGCAACTGAATTTCACCCCAGAACAAAATATATCCTTTGCCGAACACTATTGACCTTGGCCAGCCACAGCTGAAACCACTGATTTACGGTATTGCTATTTTGGCAATTGAATTTCACCCCAGAACAAAATATATCCTTTGTCAGACACTATTAAACTAGGCCAGCAACAGCTGAAACCAATGATTTACGGTATTGCTATTTTGGCAATTGAATTTAACCCCAGAACAAAATATATTCTTTGCCGGACACTATTAAAGTTGGCCAGCCACAGCTGAAACCACTGATTTACGGTATTGCTATTTTGGCAATTGAATTTCACCCCAGAAAATGATGTATCCTTTGCCGGACACTATTAAACTTGGCCAGCCACTGCTGGGACACCAGATTTAGGGGATTGCTATTTTGGCAATTTAATTTCACCCCAGAACAAAATATATCCTTTGTTGGACACTATTAAACTTGGCCAGCCACTGCTGGGACACCAGAATTAGGGAATTGCTATTTTGGCAATTGAATTTCACCCCAGAACAAAATATATCCTTTGCCGGACACTATTAAACTTGGCCAGCCACTGCTGGGACACCAGATTTAGGGGATTGCTATTTTGGCAATTGAATATTACCCCAGAACAAAATATATCCTTTGACGGACACTATTGAACTTGGCCAGCCACTGCTGGGACACCAGATTTAGGGGATTGCTATTTTGGCAATTGAATTTCACCCCAGAACAAAATATATCCTTTGCCGGACACTATTAAACTTGGCCAGCCACTGCTGGAATACCAGATTTACGGTATTTCTATTTTTGCAACTGAATTTCACCCCAGAACAAAATATATCCTTTGCCGGACACTATTGAACTTGGCCAGCCACAGCTGAAACAACTGATTTACGGTATTGCTATTTTGGCAATTGAATTTCACCCCAGAACAAAATATATCCATTGCCGGGCACTATTGAACTTGGCCAGCCACAGCTGAAACCACTGATTTATGGTATTGCTATTTTGGCAAAATAATTTTACCCCAGAACAAAATATATCCTTTACCGTACACCAATAAACTTGGCCAGCCACTGCGGGAACACCAGATTTACGGTATTTCTATTTATGCAACTGAATTTCACCCCAGAAAAAATATATCCTTTACCCGACACTATTGAACTTGGCCAGCCACTGCTGAAACCACTGATTTACGGTATTGCTATTTTGGCAATTAAATTTTACCCCAGAACAAAATATATCCTTTGCCGGACACTATTAAACTTGGCCAGCCACTGCTGGAATACCAGATTTATGGTATTTCTATTTTTGCAACTGAATTTCACCCCAGAACAAAATATATCCTTTGCCGAACACTATTGAACTTGGCCAGCCACAGCTGAAACCACTGATTTACGGTATTGCTATTTTGGCAAAAGAATTTCACCCCAGAACATAATATATATCCATTGCCGGACACCAATAATCTTGGCCAGCCACTGCGGGAACACCAGATTTACGGTCTTTCTATTTTTGCAACTGAATTTCACCCCAGAACAAAACATATCCTTCGCCGGACACTATTGAACTTGGCCAGCCACAGCTGAAACCACTGATTTACGGTATTGCTATTTTGGCAATTGAATTTCACCCCAGAACAAAATATATTCTTTGCCGGACACTATTAAACTTGGCCAGCCACAGCTGAAACCACTGATTTACGGTATTGCTATTTTGGCAATTGAATTTAACCCCAGAACAAAATATATTCTTTGCCGGACACTATTAAACTTGGCCAGCCACAGCTGAAACCACTGATTTACGGTATTGCTATTTTGGCAATTGAATTTCACCCCAGAAAATTATGTATCCTTTGCCGGACACTATTAAACTTGGCCAGCCACTGCTGGGACACCAGATTTAGGGGATTGCTATTTTGGCAATTGAATTTCACCCCAGAACAAAATATATCCTTTGTTGGACACTATTAAACTTGGCCAGCCACTGCTGGGACACCAGATTTAGGGAATTGCTATTTTGGCAATTGAATTTCACCCCAGAACAAAATATATCCTTTGCCGGACACTATTAAACTTGGCCAGCCACTGCTGGGACACCAGATTTAGGGGATTGCTATTTTGGCAATTGAATTTCACCCCAGAACAAAATATATCCTTTGACGGACACTATTGAACTTGGCCAGCCACAGCTAAAACCACTGATTTACGATATTGCTATTTTGGCAATTGAATTTCACCCCAGAACAAAATATATCCTTTGACGGACACTATTAAACTTGGCCAGCCACTGCGGAGACACCAGATTTAGGGGATTGCTATTTTGGCAATTGAATTTCACCCCAGAAAATTATCTATCCTTTGCCGGACACTATTAAACTTGGCCAGCCACAGCTGAAACCACTGATTTACAGTATTGCTATTTTGTCAATTGAATTTCACCCCAGAACAAAATATATCCTTTGCCGGACACTATTGAACTAGGCCAGCAACAGCTGAAACCAATGATTTACGGTATTGCTATTTTGGCAATTGAATTTAACCCCAGAACAAAATATATTCTTTGCCGGACACTATTAAAGTTGGCCAGCCACAGCTGAAACCACTGATTTACGGTATTGCTATTTTGGCAATTGAATTTCACCCCAGAAAATTATGTATCCTTTGCCGGACACTATTAAACTTGGCCAGCCACTGCTGGAATACCAGATTTACGGTATTTCTATTTTTGCAACTGAATTTCACCCCAGAACAAAATATATCCTTTGCCGAACACTATTGACCTTGGCCAGCCACAGCTGAAACCACTGATTTACGGTATTGCTATTTTGGCAATTGAATTTCACCCCAGAACAAAATATATCCTTTGTCAGACACTATTAAACTAGGCCAGCAACAGCTGAAACCAATGATTTACGGTATTGCTATTTTGGCAATTGAATTTAACCCCAGAACAAAATATATTCTTTGCCGGACACTATTAAAGTTGGCCAGCCACAGCTGAAACCACTGATTTACGGTATTGCTATTTTGGCAATTGAATTTCACCCCAGAAAATGATGTATCCTTTGCCGGACACTATTAAACTTGGCCAGCCACTGCTGGGACACCAGATTTAGGGGATTGCTATTTTGGCAATTTAATTTCACCCCAGAACAAAATATATCCTTTGTTGGACACTATTAAACTTGGCCAGCCACTGCTGGGACACCAGAATTAGGGAATTGCTATTTTGGCAATTGAATTTCACCCCAGAACAAAATATATCCTTTGCCGGACACTATTAAACTTGGCCAGCCACTGCTGGGACACCAGATTTAGGGGATTGCTATTTTGGCAATTGAATATTACCCCAGAACAAAATATATCCTTTGACGGACACTATTGAACTTGGCCAGCCACTGCTGGGACACCAGATTTAGGGATTGCTATTTTGGCAATTGAATTTCACCCCAGAACAAAATATATCCTTTGCCGGACACTATTAAACTTGGCCAGCCACTGCTGGAATACCAGATTTACGGTATTTCTATTTTTGCAACTGAATTTCACCCCAGAACAAAATATATCCTTTGCCGGACACTATTGAACTTGGCCAGCCACAGCTGAAACAACTGATTTACGGTATTGCTATTTTGGCAATTGAATTTCACCCCAGAACAAAATATATCCATTGCCGGGCACTATTGAACTTGGCCAGCCACAGCTGAAACCACTGATTTATGGTATTGCTATTTTGGCAAAATAATTTTACCCCAGAACAAAATATATCCTTTACCGTACACCAATAAACTTGGCCAGCCACTGCGGGAACACCAGATTTACGGTATTTCTATTTATGCAACTGAATTTCACCCCAGAAAAAAATATATCCTTTACCCGACACTATTGAACTTGGCCAGCCACTGCTGAAACCACTGATTTACGGTATTGCTATTTTGGCAATTAAATTTTACCCCAGAACAAAATATATCCTTTGCCGGACACTATTAAACTTGGCCAGCCACTGCTGGAATACCAGATTTATGGTATTTCTATTTTTGCAACTGAATTTCACCCCAGAACAAAATATATCCTTTGCCGAACACTATTGAACTTGGCCAGCCACAGCTGAAACCACTGATTTACGGTATTGCTATTTTGGCAAAAGAATTTCACCCCAGAACATAATATATATCCATTGCCGGACACCAATAATCTTGGCCAGCCACTGCGGGAACACCAGATTTACGGTCTTTCTATTTTTGCAACTGAATTTCACCCCAGAACAAAACATATCCTTCGCCGGACACTATTGAACTTGGCCAGCCACAGCTGAAACCACTGATTTACGGTATTGCTATTTTGGCAATTGAATTTCACCCCAGAACAAAATATATTCTTTGCCGGACACTATTAAACTTGGCCAGCCACAGCTGAAACCACTGATTTACGGTATTGCTATTTTGGCAATTGAATTTAACCCCAGAACAAAATATATTCTTTGCCGGACACTATTAAACTTGGCCAGCCACAGCTGAAACCACTGATTTACGGTATTGCTATTTTGGCAATTGAATTTCACCCCAGAAAATTATGTATCCTTTGCCGGACACTATTAAACTTGGCCAGCCACTGCTGGGACACCAGATTTAGGGGATTGCTATTTTGGCAATTGAATTTCACCCCAGAACAAAATATATCCTTTGTTGGACACTATTAAACTTGGCCAGCCACTGCTGGGACACCAGATTTAGGGAATTGCTATTTTGGCAATTGAATTTCACCCCAGAACAAAATATATCCTTTGTCAGACACTATTAAACTAGGCCAGCAACAGCTGAAACCACTGATTTATGGTATTGCTATTTTGGCAAAAGAATTTCACCCCAGAACAAAATATATCCTTTACCGGACACCAATAAACTTGGCCAGCCAATGCGAGAACACCAGATTTACAGTATTTCTATTTATGCAAATGAATTTCACCCCAGAAAAAATATATCCTTTACACGAAACTATTGAACTTGGCCAGCCACTGCTGAAACCATTGATTTACGGTATTGCTATTTTGGCAATTGAATTTCACCCCAGAACATAATATATATCCTTTGCCGGACACCAATAATCTTGGCCAGCCACTGCGGGAACACCAGATTTACGGTCTTTCTATTTTTGCAACTGAATTTCACCCCAGAACAAAACATATCCTTTGCCGGTCACTATTAAACTAGGCCAGCCACAGCTGAAACCACTGATTTACGGTATTGCTATTTTGGCAATTGAATTTCACACCAGAACAAAATATATCCTTTGACGGACACTATTAAACTTGGCCAGCCACTGCTGGAATACCAGATTTACGGTATTTCTATTTTTGCAACTGAATTTCACCCCAGAACAAAATATATCCTTTGCCGGACACTATTGAACTTGGCCAGCCACAGCTGAAACCACTGATTTACGGTATTGCTATTTTGGCAATTGAATTTCACCCCAGAAAATTATCTATCCTTTGACGGACACTATTAAACTTGGCCAATCACTGCTGGGACACCAGATTTAGGGGATTGCTATTTTGGCAATTGAATTTCACCCCAGAACAAAATATATCCTTTGTTGGACACTATTAAACTTGGCTAGCTACTGCTGGGACACCAGATTTAGGGAATTGCTATTTTGGCAATTGAATTTCATCCCAGAACAAAATATATCCTTTGCCGGACACTATTAAACTTGGCAGCCACTGCGGGAACACCAGATTTACGGTATTTCTATTTTTGCAACTAAATTTCACCCCAGAAAAAAATATATGCTTTGCAGGACACTATTGAACTTGGTCAGCCACTGCTGAAACCACTGACTTACGGTATTGCTATTTTGGAAATTGAATTTCACCCCAGAACAAAATTTATCCGTTGCTGGACACTATTGAACTTGGCCAGCCACAGCTGAAACCACTGATTTATGGTATTGCTATTTTGGCAAAAGAATTTCACCCCAGAACAAAATATATCCTTTACCGGACACCAATAAACTTGGCCAGCCACTGCGGGAACACCAGATTTACGGTATTTCTATTTATGCAACTGAATTTCACCCCAGAAAAAAATATATCCTTTACCCGACACTATTGAACTTGGCCAGCCACTGCTGAAACCACTGATTTACGGTATTGCTATTTTGGCAATTGAATTTTACCCCAGAACAAAATATATCCTTTGCCAGACACAATTAAACTAGGCCAGCCACAGCTGAAACCACTGATTTACGGTATTGCTATTTTGGCAATTGAATTTCACCCCAGAAAATTATGTATCCTTTGCCGGACACTATTAAACTTGGCCAGCCACTGCTGGAATACCAGATTTACGGTATTTCTATTTTTGCAACTGAATTTCACCCCAGAACAAAATATATCCTTTGCCGAACACTATTGACCTTGGCCAGCCACAGCTGAAACCACTGATTTACGGTATTGCTATTTTGGCAATTGAATTTCACCCCAGAACAAAATATATCCTTTGTCAGACACTATTAAACTAGGCCAGCAACAGCTGAAACCAATGATTTACGGTATTGCTATTTTGGCAATTGAATTTAACCCCAGAACAAAATATATTCTTTGCCGGACACTATTAAAGTTGGCCAGCCACAGCTGAAACCACTGATTTACGGTATTGCTATTTTGGCAATTGAATTTCACCCCAGAAAATGATGTATCCTTTGCCGGACACTATTAAACTTGGCCAGCCACTGCTGGGACACCAGATTTAGGGGATTGCTATTTTGGCAATTTAATTTCACCCCAGAACAAAATATATCCTTTGTTGGACACTATTAAACTTGGCCAGCCACTGCTGGGACACCAGAATTAGGGAATTGCTATTTTGGCAATTGAATTTCACCCCAGAACAAAATATATCCTTTGCCGGACACTATTAAACTTGGCCAGCCACTGCTGGGACACCAGATTTAGGGGATTGCTATTTTGGCAATTGAATATTACCCCAGAACAAAATATATCCTTTGACGGACACTATTGAACTTGGCCAGCCACTGCTGGGACACCAGATTTAGGGATTGCTATTTTGGCAATTGAATTTCACCCCAGAACAAAATATATCCTTTGCCGGACACTATTAAACTTGGCCAGCCACTGCTGGAATACCAGATTTACGGTATTTCTATTTTTGCAACTGAATTTCACCCCAGAACAAAATATATCCTTTGCCGGACACTATTGAACTTGGCCAGCCACAGCTGAAACAACTGATTTACGGTATTGCTATTTTGGCAATTGAATTTCACCCCAGAACAAAATATATCCATTGCCGGGCACTATTGAACTTGGCCAGCCACAGCTGAAACCACTGATTTATGGTATTGCTATTTTGGCAAAATAATTTTACCCCAGAACAAAATATATCCTTTACCGTACACCAATAAACTTGGCCAGCCACTGCGGGAACACCAGATTTACGGTATTTCTATTTATGCAACTGAATTTCACCCCAGAAAAAAATATATCCTTTACCCGACACTATTGAACTTGGCCAGCCACTGCTGAAACCACTGATTTACGGTATTGCTATTTTGGCAATTAAATTTTACCCCAGAACAAAATATATCCTTTGCCGGACACTATTAAACTTGGCCAGCCACTGCTGGAATACCAGATTTATGGTATTTCTATTTTTGCAACTGAATTTCACCCCAGAACAAAATATATCCTTTGCCGAACACTATTGAACTTGGCCAGCCACAGCTGAAACCACTGATTTACGGTATTGCTATTTTGGCAAAAGAATTTCACCCCAGAACATAATATATATCCATTGCCGGACACCAATAATCTTGGCCAGCCACTGCGGGAACACCAGATTTACGGTCTTTCTATTTTTGCAACTGAATTTCACCCCAGAACAAAACATATCCTTCGCCGGACACTATTGAACTTGGCCAGCCACAGCTGAAACCACTGATTTACGGTATTGCTATTTTGGCAATTGAATTTAACCCCAGAACAAAATATATTCTTTGCCGGACACTATTAAACTTGGCCAGCCACAGCTGAAACCACTGATTTACGGTATTGCTATTTTGGCAATTGAATTTCACCCCAGAAAATTATGTATCCTTTGCCGGACACTATTAAACTTGGCCAGCCACTGCTGGGACACCAGATTTAGGGGATTGCTATTTTGGCAATTGAATTTCACCCCAGAACAAAATATATCCGTTGACGGACACTATTAAACTTGGCCAGCCACTGCTGGGACACCAGATTTAGGGGATTGCTATTTTGGCAATTGAATTTCACCCCAGAAAATTATCTATCCTTTGCCGGACACTATTAAACTTGGCCAGCCACAGCTGAAACCACTGATTTACAGTATTGCTATTTTGGCAAAAGAATTTCACCCCAGAACAAAATATATCCTTTGACGGACACTATTGAACTTGGCCAGCCACTGCTGGGACACCAGATTTAGGGGATTGCTATTTTGGCAATTGAATTTCACCCCAGAACAAAATATATCCTTTGCCGGACACTATTGAACTTGGCCAGCCACAGCTGAAACCACTGATTTAGGGGATTGCTATTTTGGCAATTGAATTTCATCCCAGAACAAAATATATCCTTTGCCGGACACTATTGAACTTGGCCAGCCACAGCTGAAACCACTGATTTATGGTATTGCTATTTTGGCAAAAGAATTTCACCCCAGAACAAAATATATCCTTTACCGGACACCAATAAACTTGGCCAGCTAATGCGGGAACACCAGATTTACGGTATTTCTATTTATGCAAATGAATTTCACCCCAGAAAAAAATATATCCTTTACACGAAACTATTGAACTTGGCCAGCCACTGCTGAAACCATTGATTTACGGTATTGCTATTTTGGCAATTGAATTTCACCCCAGAACATAATATATATCCTTTGCCGGACACCAATAATCTTGGCCAGCCACTGCGGGAACACCAGATTTACGGTCTTTCTATTTTTGCAACTGAATTTCACCCCAGAACAAAACATATCCTTTGCCGGTCACTATTAAACTAGGCCAGCCACAGCTGAAACCACTGATTTACGGTATTGCTATTTTGGCAATTGAATTTCACACCAGAACAAAATATATCCTTTGACGGACACTATTAAACTTGGCCAGCCACTGCTGGAATACCAGATTTACGGTATTTCTATTTTTGCAACTGAATTTCACCCCAGAACAAAATATATCCTTTGCCGGACACTATTGAACTTGGCCAGCCACAGCTGAAACCACTGATTTACGGTATTGCTATTTTGGCAATTGAATTTCACCCCAGAAAATTATCTATCCTTTGCCGGACACTATTAAACTTGGCCAATCACTGCTGGGACACCAGATTTAGGGGATTGCTATTTTGGCAATTGAATTTCACCCCAGAACAAAATATATCCTTTGTTGGACACTATTAAACTTGGCTAGCTACTGCTGGGACACCAGATTTAGGGAATTGCTATTTTGGCAATTGAATTTCATCCCAGAACAAAATATATCCTTTGCCGGACACTATTAAACTTGGCAGCCACTGCGGGAACACCAGATTTACGGTATTTCTATTTTTGCAACTAAATTTCACCCCAGAAAAAATATATCCTTTGCAGGACACTATTGAACTTGGTCAGCCACTGCTGAAACCACTGACTTACGGTATTGCTATTTTGGCAATTGAATTTCACCCCAGAACAAAATATATCCGTTGCTGGACACTATTAAACTTGGCCAGCCACTGCTGGAATACCAGATTTACGGTATTTCTATTTTTGCAACTGAATTTCACCCCAGAACAAAATATATTCTTTGCCGGACACTATTGAACTTGGCCAGCCACAGCTGAAACAACTGATTTACGGTATTGCTATTTTGGCAATTGAATTTCACCCCAGAACAAAATATATCCATTGCCGGGCACTATTGAACTTGGCCAGCCACAGCTGAAACCACTGATTTATGGTATTGCTATTTTGGCAAAAGAATTTCACCCCAGAACAAAATATATCCTTTACCGGACACCAATAAACTTGGCCAGCCACTGCGGGAACACCAGATTTACGGTATTTCTATTTATGCAACTGAATTTCACCCCAGAAAAAATATATCCTTTACCCGACACTATTGAACTTGGCCAGCCACTGCTGAAACCACTGATTTACGGTATTGCTATTTTGGCAATTGAATTTTACCCCAGAACAAAATATATCCTTTGCCGGACACTATTGACTTTGGCCAGCCACAGCTGAAACCACTGATTTACGGTATTGCTATTTTGGCAATTGAATTTGACCCCAGAACAAAATATATCCTTTGCCAGACACAATTAAACTAGGCCAGCGTCAGCTGAAACCAATGATTTACGGTATTGCTATTTTGGCAATTGAATTTCACCCCAGAACAAATATGTATCCTTTGCCGGACACTATTAAACTTGGCCAGCCACTGCTGGAATACCAGATTTACGGTATTGCTATTTTGGCAACTGAATTTCACCCCAGAACAAAATATATCCTTTGCCGGACACTATTAAACTTGGCCAGCCACTGCTGGAACCACTAGATTTACGGTATTGCTATTTTGGCAATTGAATTTCACCCCAGAACAAAATATATCCTTTGCCGGACACTATTAAACTTGGCCAGCCACAGCTGAAACCAATGATTTACGGTATTGCTATTTTGGCAATTGAATTTAACCCCAGAACAAAATATATCCTTTGCCGGACACTATTAAACTTGGCCAGCCACAGCTGAAACCACTGATTTACGGTATTGCTATTTTGGCAATTGAATTTCACCCCAGAACAATGATGTATCCTTTGCCGGACACTATTAAACTTGGCCAGCCACTGCTGGGACACCAGATTTAGGGGATTGCTATTTTGGCAATTGAATTTCACCCCAGAACAAAATATATCCTTTGTTGGACACTATTAAACTTGGCCAGCCACTGCTGGGACACCAGAATTAGGGAATTGCTATTTTGGCAATTGAATTTCACCCCAGAACAAAATATATCCTTTGCCGGACACTATTAAACTTGGCCAGCCACTGCTGGAACACCAGATTTAGGGTATTGCTATTTTGGCAA
>JAKVIS010002223.1:0-24878 GCA_033119425.1 Bufotes viridis | reverse complement strand
GTCTGGGTACCAAACATGGCGATTTTTCTCACGCGCGTGCAAAACGCATTACAAACATTTGCACCCGCGCTGGATAAACGCGCATATTCCTGCAACGCACCCGCCTCTTATCCGGGCGTCAAACATGACGCCCGTGTGAAAGAGGCCTTACTATTAGTGTTGAGTGTAATGAAGTGAAACTAACTGACTTTGATCCAAATTTCAGTAAAAATTGAAGCTGAATTTCCTGGCCCTTCATGGTATTGAATCAATTATTCCTGAAATGGCAGTAAAAAAGCATACTCACCTCATCCATTTGCTCACAGAGAGAGGACATCACCGCATTAACGCGCAAGAGATTTGGCGCATCTTCTTTATTCAAGATGGCTGCTACGGCAAATGGATGATTTACCCCTGATTAACCCCTGAAAGGCTTTAATGTGACTGTCAGATGCCACGATAAGCGTTGAACACAGCATCATGAGGGGTTCAATGACAGGTGGCAGCGTCATCACTGTTCATCATCATTGCAGCGGCTACATATATGCAATTTGTGACAAAGTAATTCGTAATTAATCAAATTTTTTTCTAAACGTAGGCAAAGCAGCCAAATCTTAATTTTAATAACTTTACTCATCTATAATTACTATATTTGAACATATCAGAAGACTACCTTAGGGTTATGGGAGGGCCTCATATTGTGGCATACACAGTGCCTACATGTTTCTCCAATCCTTTACTCCCATGGATAGATCCTCTATTATCCCATCTGGTGTGTACCTTGATATTGTAATAAAGGTGTTTCCATAACTTTTGTTCTTTTTTTTTTTTATGAAGAGGAAGATGATGATTCCAGACCCAAGCTTTTGAATCTTTGCAGTGAACTTTTATTGAAGTCCTTATTTGTTAATTCCGAACCGGGTAAGTTCTTCTTCCTTTTGCATTGTAAATCATCCGCCATCATATAACTGTGTGATCATCATGGCTGTTGCCAAGTACATGGTCCAGGTCTAGCTCTGTTCTCTCTTCAGTGCATGCAATTGGAAAACAGACTGTGCATAAGCATTCAGATGTTGTGATAAAGAAGATGGTAAGTGTACTGAGAGGGGATTGATGAAGATAGTGGGTGACCGCTAATTGCAATCTGGAGTTTGTATAAGAAGGATCATTTTTAAGTGCCAACTATACCCAAAGTAGAAAGAGGTAAGGAAAAAGGACGCTACTCACCATGAAAATCAGCTGCCACAAAAAAACATAAGAAGAACACAAAAAGTAGTCAGATATGCCGCATTACATCTTTTTGGAAGATTATAGGCTAGTAAAAACATTGTGAAATTCATGAAATTTATGTGTTTTTTTGGGGTGGCATTGAACAAAATTTACTAATGTGTCTGTGCCAAAAATCTGTCTAAAAAGTGACGCAAAGTGACACAATTTAATGTATCTGAGGTTCCTACAGTTTTTTTCCTACTTGCTCAACATGCGGTGGGGCTTAATGGAAATGGGTTAAGGCTAGGGTTGAGCGAACTTGTATTTTAAGTTCGGGGTTCAAAGTTCGGGTTGGGGTTATTAAAGAATCCCGTTATGGATTCCGCTACCACGGACCATAATGGAATTTTGAATTCATAAGGGATTCTTCGATGAGCCCGAACCTTGGACAACACTAAGGACCTGGGGTGACATCACGTCATGTGATCAGTGCAGGGGGCGTGGCTTAGTACTGGATTGGATAAGAGGTGGTAAAGGGCCTGGTATAATGATCATGTGGCATGCGGGGCGGAGCTCCTGTGCTCTGTGTGGAGGAGAAGAAGGAAGTAGAGCAGTGAAGGACGGTTGCGCGAACTTGGATTCCAAATTCCGTTATGGTCCGCAGTAGCGAATCCATAACGGGATTCTAAGATAACCCGAACTTTAGACACTGAACCTAAATTCAAGTTCGCTCAACCCTAGTTAAGGCCTAACATGTACCATTTTGCACCAAAATTGTGCCACAATTCTGATGTAATTGTTTTTTTTTTTCCAAAATAAGCCAACCAATAGTTGTTATAGAGTCAGAGATAAAGGGGCAGATTCATCATTACACTTACATCTTACTCCACTTTTACTTATGCCCAAAGTCACTTTTGGCTAGTCAGATTTATTAATGGTCCTTTAATACTGTGATAAATGTGGTTTGATGGTAGCAGTTTATCACTCAGTAAGCGGCTTTACAAAAGTCACACGTCTTTACAAAAAAGTTGCATGCTCTATAAAAAAGTCGCATAAGATATGCATGGTCCCCCTGGAGTGAAATTTTGCAATTTTTTTGTGACTTTTTTGCGACTTTTTAAATAGTCACAATAGTAAATCTGTCTAGAGATTCATTTACATAAGAAAACATGCTCACTTTCACAAAACTGGAGAGCTTAGTGCAGAACTTCAAAAATTCGCAAAAAATGCGCAATTTTACCGATTGCGCATTTTTTTGCGACTTTTTATTCACTCCATTAAAGTGGCTTTAGCTAATAATAAATCTGGCCCAAAGTGTCTATCCCTATCACAGGGGCCAGCCTGACAGCGGGTCTAATCTTACGACACCTATATGATTCATAAATGTCGCCAAATGTTTTTTTAAGATTTTTTTTTTCCATGCTAAGGTAGCAAAAAAAAAGAATGCAAAGAAGCTGTCTTAAAACCCCAGTATGAAAAACTAATAATAATAAAATAAAAAAGTGTTTGTACTGTAGGATGTTTTATAATTTCCTATTGGCCAGTACCGTATATAACATCTGAACACAGATTTTTGTTGCCAAATTGACCAAAAACGGCAGGTATGCTTAATGAGTCTATATCCAATACAATTTGAATCAAAATTACAGAATTGAACTGAATATTTTTAGAAGCATCATGGTGTTACATGGTTGTAAAGATGTATTAGGTAGTGAATTAGGCCTTTTATTTCCAGAATAAGGCCTAATTCACACGTTCGTAGTGTGTTGCGGATCCGCAACACACCTTGCCACCAGCCCTTTAGAGATGCCTATACTTGTCCGCAATTGTGGGCAAGAATAGGGCATGCTCTATATTATTGCGGAGCCGCCGGCTGGAAGATCGGCGGCGTGCTACACAAATGCGGATGTGGAGAGCACAGTGTGTGCTCTCCACATCCATCACGTCCCCATTCAAAATTATTGGGTCCGCACCCGTTCCGCAGATTTGCGGAATGGGTGTGGACAAACATTGCGGATGTGTGAATAGGGCCTAAGTGTAAGAGTAAGGGCCCTTGCAGACGAGCGGATCTCCTGCGTGTTATCCGCAGCGAGAATAAGAGCCAAGCTGCGTGGTGGACATCAGAGGCACGAAGCAGTAACATAGATACTGCTCCGTGCCTCTCTGTGACCTCTCTACTACAAAATCACTGTGAGATAAAGTTGTCACAGTGATTTTGTAGGACAAGGGTCAAAGGGAGGCACGGAGCAGTATCTATCATGTTACTGCTTCATGCCTCTGATGTCCACCGCGCAGCTTTGCTCTCATTCTCGATGCGGATAACACGGAGTGCATCCGCTCATCTGCAACAGCCCTAAGGCCCCTTGCAGACGAGCGTGAGCGGATTAGGTCCGGATGCGTTGCGGATGCGTTCAGTGAAAACTGTGCGATTTTGCAAACAAGTACATTCAGTTTTGTCTGCGATCGTGTTCAGTTGTTCAGTTTTTATCGCTCGGGTGCAATGCGAATTAATGCGTTTTGCACGCGCGTGATAAAAAACTAATATTTACAAACAACATCTCTTAGCAACCATTCGTGAAAAAAGCATCGCATCCGCACTACTTCTATGGGGTCAGCATTGCGTGAAAATCGCAGAATACAGAACATGGTGCTATTTTCACGTAATGCTAAAGGGATGCGTGAAAACCAACACTCATGTACATAGGCTCATTAAAATGAATGTGTTCGGATTCCGTGCGGGTGCTATGCGCTCACGTAACGAATGGCACCCGCATGGAAAACTCTTGTGAAAGGGGCCTAAGTAATGATAAAGCAAGTCAAGTCATTGTAGTAGCCAGTAATATTTTTATCAAGTAGGTTGAGAAAAAATTATATTTTCGAAAACAGCTCCACACTTGGCCATAGATTGTGTCTGTTTGCAACTCAACCCAATTTACTTGAATGGGTCAAGTTGCAATACAATGTATAACTTTTGGACAAGAGTGGTGTTGTTTCCGAAAAAAAAACTTAAAAAATTTCCTTTTTTTTAAATCTCAGACATCCTCTTAATTAGAAAATAATTTAACTTTTTATTATAGATCTCTAAGTTACTGTAGAAATCATCAAATACAACTGTTAAAGGAAAAACATTCCAAATATTAATGCTAACATTATAACAGTGCCAGGTAATTATACGCTTAAAGAACACGAGATCATAGACTACGGAGATGACTTGTTTCCAAACAAACAATTCTTGTTCATGGGCAACAAAATGTTCTTGGTAAAGAGATAATGATACATAATGTATAGGTTCATCCATGTATTTGTCAAATTGTGCAGTCTCTCTTCTATCTGGGTCACTGCATGATCAATTTATCCATGTGGATCTCTCTTGGGTGTTTTTCAATGTTTCATTTTTTTTTTTTTTTACAAGAAAGATAACATCTATAGGCTGAACCTTTTGTAGCTCACTGAATTGATGACTGGGTAAAATAAAAAATAATAATAATCTAAAAGAAAAATCAAGTCCTAATCTAACTAAACTAATAACACACAAACAGTTGTACCATTCATTAATTTTATTGGGCACACTGAGTAGACATCCACAGGGCAGCGAATAAGTCAAGCCAAAAAATCTGTAGATCCTCCTTTAGCAGAAATCACTTGCACCAAACCTTTTCTGCACCTGCAAATAATTTGAATATTCTTTCCTGCAAATGTTTTAAAGGTCTTCAATAGTTCCAGGATTAAGAAGAAATGAAATTGAGTAGAAAAGAATAGTGAATCATCTATTTATCCCCAGGACTGTGACTGTGACAAGGGGACATCCTCTGCATCTGGAGGAAAGAAGGTTTGTACACAAACATAGAAAAGGATTCTTCACGGTAAGAGCAGTGATACTATGGAACTCTCTGCCTGAGGAGGTGGTGATGGTGAGTACAGTAAAGGAATTCAAGAGGGGACTGGATGTATTTCTGGAGTGTAATAATATTACAGGCTATAGCTACTAGAGAGGGGTCGTTGATCCAGGGAGTTATTCTGATGCCTGATTGGAGTCGGGAAGGATTTTTTTTTCCCTTAAGTGGGGAAAATTGGCTTCTGCTTCACAGGGTTTTTTTTTGCCTTCCTCTGGATCAACTTGTAGGAAACAGGCCGAACTGGATGGACAAATGTCTTTTTTCGGTCTTATATACTATGTTACTATGTTACTATGTTAATTCTAAATTCAACCTGAATTTTCCAAAATTTTTAGTCTGATCTAAATCTGATCTAAATCCAAATTATTGGTGACAGAGAGAGAGAGAGAGAGAGAGAGAGAGAGAGAAGAAATAGTAAACATATTATAAAAAGTGAAAATTAGATAAAAAAAAGTCCTTGGAGACAGTAGAGTGCCATGCAAAAATGACCAGGCCAGTTGTAGCACATTCAGTTTGAGTAGAATCGATTCTGTTCCAAATTGAATTGATCAATAAATTCTGAGACATTTTTTACAAGCCTTTTTTGGGTGCTTCACTGCTGATTTAGTCACACAATATTACAAAATATACAGCCTAAAATGCAACATAAAAAAAGAAAACATAGGGTGAAATCACCCATAAAACAATTTATTAGAAAGATTAAAAAAGAAAAAGAAAATAACTGTAATATGTTGATCGAGCTTAGGATAGAACTGACCCACAAGGGTACTAGTGTAGCTCTCAATGGCTCAGGCTATGACCCAAGGAATCCCACTTAAACATTGATAGGGATTATAATGAAGACAACTATCAATATAATTCAAGTCCAAATTTTGCACCTGATTCCCCATAAGTACATCTAAGTACCTCTAGAATGAAATCTAAATGGTCACCTCATCCACTTGATCTTCTATATTTGTTCAGCAGGACCTGCGCTGACATCACCGCGCTCACTAGATTACGTCACCAAAGGTCCTTTTGCAGATCCTGAAAGGAGAAGAAAGAAGATGATGCCCAGCTGCGCGATCAAGTGGATGAGGTGAGTTATTTATTTATTTTTTAACCCTCAAGCCACATTTTAGGAAGCATTCTGTATTAAGAATGCTATTATTTTCCCTTATTACCATGTTATAAGGGAAAATAATACAGTAAATTGACTTTAATCAATTTACTCACATCTTCTTCATGTAACCATACATGAAACTCTCATTGCATCCGCACTCTGCTTGCGGATGCTATGCGATTTTCACGTAGCCCATTCATTTCTAGGGGGCCTGTGCTGCGTGAAAAACACAGAATATAGAACATCTGCACAGCCCCGTTGAAGTGAATGGGTCCGGATTCAGTGAGTGTGCAATGCGTTCACCTCACGCATTGCACCCGCACGAAATTCTCGCCAGTGTGAAAGGGGCCTAAATGTCATGCTTTCATGAAGAATAGTGAAACTTCTTTGAGACAACCACCCACTTTTTCTAATGTTTCATTTTTTTTTTTTTACAAGAAAGATGACATCTATAGGCTGAACCTTTTGTAGCTCACTGAATTGATGACTGGGTAAAATAAAAATAATAATAATCTAAAAGAAAAATCAAGTCCTAATCTAACTAAACTAATAACACACAAACAGTTGTACCATTCATTAATTTTATTGGGCACACTGAGTAGACATCCACAGGGCAGCGAATAAGTCAAGCCAAAAATCTGTAGATCCTCCTTAGCAGAAATCACTTGCACCAAACCTTTTCTGCACCTGCAAATAATTTGAATATTCTTTCCTGCAAATGTTTTAAAGGTCTTCAATAGTTCCAGGATTAAGAAGAAATGAAATTGAGTAGAAAAGAATAGTGAATCATCTATTTATCCCCAGGACTGTGACTGTGACAAGGGACATCCTCTGCATCTGGAGGAAAGAAGGTTTGTACACAAACATAGAAAAGGATTCTTCACGGTAAGAGCAGTGATACTATGGAACTCTCTGCCTGAGGAGGTGGTGATGGTGAGTACAGTAAAGGAATTCAAGAGGGGACTGGATGTATTTCTGGAGTGTAATAATATTACAGGCTATAGCTACTAGAGAGGGGTCGTTGATCCAGGGAGTTATTCTGATTGCCTGATTGGAGTCGGGAAGGATTTTTTTCCCTTAAGTGGGGAAAATTGGCTTCTGCTTCACAGGGTTTTTTTGCCTTCCTCTGGATCAACTTGTAGGAAACAGGCCGAACTGGATGGACAAATGTCTTTTTTCGGTCTTATATACTATGTTACTATGTTACTATGTTAATTCTAAATTCAACCTGAATTTTCCAAAATTTTTAGTCTGATCTAAATCTGATCTAAATCCAAATTATTGGTGACAGAGAGAGAGAGAGAGAGAGAGAGAGAGAGAAGAAATAGTAAACATATTATAAAAAGTGAAAAATTAGATAAAAAAAAAGTCCTTGGAGACAGTAGAGTGCCATGCAAAAATGACCAGGCCAGTTGTAGCACATTCAGTTTGAGTAGAATCGATTCTGTTCCAAATTGAATTGATCAATAAATTCTGAGACATTTTTTACAAGCCTTTTTTGGGTGCTTCACTGCTGATTTAGTCACACAATATTACAGAATATACAGCCTAAAATGCAACATAAAAAAAAAGAAAACATAGGGTGAAATCACCCATAAAACAATTTATTAGAAAGATTAAAAAAGAAAAAAGAAAATAACTGTAATATGTTGATCGAGCTTAGGATAGAACTGACCCACAAGGGTACTAGTGTAGCTCTCAATGGCTCAGGCTATGACCCAAGGAATCCCACTTAAACATTGATAGGGATTATAATGAAGACAACTATCAATATAATTCAAGTCCAAATTTTGCACCTGATTCCCCATAAGTACATCTAAGTACCTCTAGAATGAAATCTAAATGGTCACCTCATCCACTTGATCTTCTATATTTGTTCAGCAGGACCTGCGCTGACATCACCGCGCTCACTAGATTACGTCACCAAAGGTCCTTTTGCAGATCCTGAAAGGAGAAGAAAGAAGATGATGCCCAGCTGCGCGATCAAGTGGATGAGGTGAGTTATTTATTTATTTTTTTAACCCCTCAAGCCACATTTTAGGAAGCATTCTGTATTAAGAATGCTATTATTTTCCCTTATTACCATGTTATAAGGGAAAATAATACAGTAAATTGACTTTAATCAATTTACTCACATCTTCTTCATGTAACCATACATGAAAATCTCATTGCATCCGCACTTGCTTGCGGATGCTATGCGATTTTCACGTAGCCCATTCATTTCTAGGGGGCCTGTGTTGCGTGAAAAACACAGAATATAGAACATCTGCACAGCCCCGTTGAAGTGAATGGGTCCGGATTCAGTGAGTGTGCAATGCGTTCACCTCACGCATTGCACCCGCACGAAATTCTCGCCAGTGTGAAAGGGGCCTAAATGTCATGCTTTCATGAAGAATAGTGAAACTTCTTTGAGACAACCACCCATAATATAAACAAAAATTTTCTTCTAGAGGGTTGAGCTTATAAAAATACGGCCTGTATGAGTAGTTTAAAGAGGTAATTTACATTTGTAAACCTTTTTTACAGACCCAATGGCATGACCTGATCTATGGTGTTAATCATACAGTACTTACTTGACAGTACACCTCTCCTGGGTTCCTGCTTCATTGCTCCCCTATCTGCTTTGCAGGTCCTGGGTCTTCCTTGTCATTATTAGGTTTGTCAGTGCAGCAACAGGCATTAGTTGCAGTGGTCATGTTACCTAGCATCAAATGGGATGTTGACGGGGAGACCCTGGGCCTGCAGAACCAGTAGGGGAGTAATGAAGCCCAAACCCAGGGATCAGGTAAGTATGATTGTCACTGTGGGTACTTCCATGCTGTGGGTCTCTAGAAAAGATCAAGATAAAACTAAAAAGCTGCCACAGAGAATCTGGTCTAAATAAAGAGGTGATCTTTTTCAAGAGGTTGTCTCTTGGGAAAATGTTTCTGGGTTTTATTATAAGTAGAGATGAGCGAATTTTGCAGCAAATCGCATTAAAAAACAGCTATTTCCGAGAGCCTTTATAGGGGTGTAGAACACTGTGCCTTGCAGTAATATGCATAGGGAGTCTGTTTTGGTAGTGAAATAATACTGTGAGTCCGTCTGACATGCAGATGACAGGCGTTGCTATTAGAATCACTGCTTACTTCACTTATTTAGGCAGTCACGGGGCCAAAACTGTCCAAATAACTCAAGCATGAACTCAGCCTTACAGGCCGATGTTAGCGCCAAGAAGAAGAGCACTCCTTTTACACCCTCGTCAGCTGATTCCACATAGATGCCTACAGAACCTGTTCTATTAAACACTCACAAAAGTAGATCCCCCCCCATTAACAATGCAGATCATCTTAACAATGTTGTTTTTATTAATTAAACTAGAGCCTTCTATGGCCCAGACAGGCATGTGGTAATTGAACACAGCACTGCCACGTCACAAGCACCACACAAGCATGTCATTTTGTTGTGCCCTGCAGTCAGAGGGAGCCCACAGGACACAAGGAACTCACACAGAGGCCTAAGGGGCACAGGGAAAAGAAAGAGCTGTCAGTGGGAACTCACAGGTGAGTGACCATCAGTACTGGAGGGCAGTGCAGGGCTGCTACAATGAGAGTGTGACCCCAGCAGCCCTGCACCCCCTCCTCCACAGACACTGCTGCATGCTTCTAACTAGATGGACTTACCAGGTGCTTTAATCGGAAGGTCCTGGGAGCTCCAGCTGAGGTCAGAGCCTGTGGGTCAGATGCAGCAGAAGGCCCAGTCACCCAGTCTCATGTTTGGGCATTGCAGCCTAGAGCAAGTGCAAGCAAAGGCTGGGGGGCGGCGCTATGTTTCCTCCGCCCACACAGAACATCCTAATGCTGGCCTGTCACTGAGCTCTGGTGAGACTGGGGGGAGGGGGTGGGAGCGCATAATACTTAGAAATCTAACAGCAGGGGGACCCTGCATGGCATGCATGACATTATGGGTGATCCCGCCTTCCCAGAGTCCCTTTCTCCATGTCCTCACATGTGCAGCAGCCATTTTAGGAAGAAATGCGTTTCGTTACCACAAATCGCGAGGAAATAATTTTCTGAAATTCGGATCGAATTCCACTTCGTCAGCTTCGATTCGCTCATCTCTAATTATAAGCCGCATAATGCACATATAATTCATTTTAGAATTCCCCATGAGCGTGTATAAAATAATATATAACTCTATGCTTACATAGGCTATTTGACAAAATAAATAAAATAAAAGGCCACTGAGAAGAGAATGCATTGTTCCCCAAAGGGATGAGTGCTTGGTGAAGCTGAAAATTACTCATTTCTATGAAAAAGAGCCTAGTCCTTCCCAACAGAGAGTGAGGTGTCTCCTATCAGAAGAACTTAAATGAAATGCTGATATTGACCAGACGGCTAAATTCAGCGTATGATTTCAGAACTAGTTTACCCCCTATGGTGGCAGAGATGTATGCGGGCCTCCTACTATAAACCATCACTGTTTGTCAAGTATAAATCCAGCATTTTATGTTTATTACTATGGTCATACAATCTGTAGAAAGATGAGATTCTTTCCTTGAGCTAAAGAATAACATTAAAAAAAAAATTATATTTACCGTATATTTATATACCAGAAATTTATTACAGGCAGAATGTTTGACCCCTGGCTACAAAGTCATAATTGTTATCTATTATTTCCTGTCCGTGTATTTACAAAAAAATTCCAAGAACATTTTATTTATTTTTTTAAAGTCTCCTGCTACAATGCGACACCGCAAAATGATATAATATCCAGGAATAAATTATATATCTGCAATCAGAAAATGAAGTGAGATAGGCAATCCAAAAAAAAAACACATTTAGTAAAAATATTTGTTAAAATTTGTATGATATTTTTTATGCTTTTACTTCTTAAAACCAGGTAAACAACTGTATTAATAAAGATATTTCCATAGGACGTGTATGCTTGCACACCTTACCAAAGGTCTCGACAGGAGATTTACAAGTTTTATGTAAATAAAGTTTAACCATAATATACTCGGCATTTCAATCCCTCTGCTTACTTTCAGTGAATGGAAACACTTGCATCCAGAGGTTGAAAATCCAGGCAAATATCATACAGTACCCAAAGCATCAGTCGTATCGAGTCTACTCAATCTTTTGAAGGCTAAACAGGCTGGACTTCAGGTTGATATAGTTTCCTTTCACTGATACACTGCAATTAGGGCAGAATAAAGATTGGATTTAGATCATAGACTGGATATAGTTTGATTAACCCCTTTCAGACACATGAAGTACTATTACGTCATAGCTAGAACTAACTTCCCCAATTTGAAGTAATAGTACGTCATGATGATCGGGCGGGCACAGGAACTGTACACACCCGATCAACCCAGGGGCCCAGCTGTCAGTCACATCCGGGCCCCTGCTATATCCGCTGGCATTGCTTTAAAAGCAGATGCCGGTGGATTAACCCTTTCTATGCTGCAGTTAGCACTGACCATGACATAGAAGGTATTTGCGGAGGGTACGGGTCCTCATCGGGTCCCCATGCTGCGGTGACAGGGACCTGATGGCTGTGAAGGCAGCCTGATGCCTTAAATAAGCATCAAGGCTAGCCTTCTAACGAAGCCTGTGATACACAAGCCCCTGGCTGGGTCTCACATGCAGGCTGTCACTGTATTACACTGGTAATACACTGACAGCCAATGCATTCAAATACACATGTATTGTAATGCATTGCAGAGATGAGAATTCTTATACGCCCTTGAAAAAGCTGTTCAGGCGAAACGATCGTCGGGTGGTGTACTCTGGTCTGTATATGTCATGTTGTAATTTGGAGGGAATGCACTTTGCTGCCTGTGGTTATGCTTTGGCACTTTTTGCACTTTATTATTGATACTACTTCATTTATTAGCTCATGGTCCATGGCAGCATAGTGTTTATTTGGATCTCCGCTTTTTATTACATTCAAACTGACCATTGTATATTTTTTAGGGAGGTTTTCTCCAATCTCTGATGCACATTTATGTATTGTCATTGTCCTTTGTCTATTTGTGTATTGATTTTTATATGAATTTAATAAAATTATAATGATTATAATCATGGAATGGTCTGGATAGTCGGTGTATTATTCCCTAAATTTAATGGAGGCCATTATGGCACCAGTGAATGTGGTATTTAGTGGTATTTTGAATGTGGTATTTAGGTTCTTCTCCTAAAGAGATCCCCTTGTTGGTGGACAGGCACAAATAATTTTGTACAAAATGTATTTGCCAAGAATCTCACATTTATAATGCAGCATTAGCATTAGTACATTTTCTATAGTGAGTATGGCACTGTTGTATTTACTTTGTTGATTGTGTTTGCAGAGTGCTGTTGCATTGTTTGTTTTTTGCCATTAGAGTGCGGAAATACGATCAGGTTTCCTGATACAGGTTTGGAAGTCAAAATTAGAAGTAGATCATGAAAGGAGAGAAAGTATAAAAGGACAGATACAACTTCTCTTCTTTTTTAATTCATTCCTGGTTTTGGCTTCCAAAACTGCATGCAGAAACCTGACCTTGTATGTGTACCCATAGCCTAGTGCCATGTTTTTTTGTTCTTTTGTTTTTTTTTTGTCAGCCTGTATACCTGTGTATACCTGTTTGTTCCGTCAGTCCCATAGTCTTACATTGAGCAGCAGCACACATGCTGGACTGCAGCACTATTCAAATGGGAGAAGCAATAACCCCTGTTCTCATGATCATTGGGGACCCCCACGGATCACACACATCCCCTATTCTGTGGATAGGGGATGAGTTGTGTTTATGGGACACCCCCTTTCAACAACCAATGCCCCATTGCCTACCAGATCCCTGGTCCATCACAGTTTTATGCTGAAGGTCATGTTAGGAATATACTTAGATATTATAACAACACAACAGTAGTTGCCAACAAGCATTCAGCCACATGAAAGGGTCCTGAAAGCCACATGTGCCTCTTGACTCACTGATGGGGAAAGACCAAAAAAAATATATTTATGTACATCATTTAAGAGACTACCCAGTTTTTTATTATAGACACATCGGGTGGTGGACAAGACTTTTAGGCACAGAGACAAGACATTACCTTTTCCCAGGGACCTGTCTTTTTGAAGTCGCTGCAGGAACCCCATAATCAATTATCTTGAGTGCCTTGATCCTGCCTACCGCTGTTTGAGCAGGTAGTATTTGCATGTAGCTTTAAATTGGGCCCCAGAATGAATTTTACAGGTGGGCCCTAGGCATCCCAGTCCGACAATGAGGAAGGCTGCCTTATATCATACTACAACATACTTGATATGGAATTTATAATCCATTTCTGCAATTGTATACTATGCTATAAAAGTTCATTCCCCCTCCTTTATTTGCTATCCCTTTAACCTTCATCGCCTATCTAATTCCAATATTGAATAAAAATTTAAAAGTCTGATTACCGCTGTTTATGCTGGATAGCTTTCTTTTCTGCTTCCAGCTCTTCTACTTCAGGTTATGTTTGCTTACAAAGCTTCTGAATGCAAAGTCAATTATGTTTTCAAATAGAGGACCATCTGCACCCCGGCATTAACTGCATTCTACCAGAGATTGATCACCTGTGTCCATGACTTTCATTCTGTTTACAAGATATTAATGTTATTCTTCTTTTTCTAACAATGCTAACAAGTATCCCATTATCCACAGTTTATTCCTGTCGCCATATGAGGAATTCAGAAGCATTTTTGGAACGCTATCAAAGACTCATGCTTTGCTTAGCAGGCTCTGGCTTGGAGCAAGCTTCTTATAATTTTAAAGGGACACTAACAACAAATACTTTTTATCAAATATCAACAGCGCATATATGAATGTTCTATGTCATTTTTAAAATAAAAAATGGGTGGATGGTTTCTGGATATAATTTGTTGAAGTCGCCCCATATATTTTACTGCTTCTAACTCTTTAAAGCCCTCTTTGTTTGGAATTGGACTATTAGACAGTGTCACTTAGAGGGCTTATCCTGGTAAATATAATGATGATCTATCCTCAGGATAGGTTATCATTATCGGATTCGGCAGGGGTCCAAGTCCCAGCACCCTGCCGATCTGCTCATACAGAGAGCAGCCTTGCTCACTGGAACTCAGGTGAATGCATTCACTTCAATGAGGCTGAGATGCAACTAGGCCATGTGACCAATGTACGGTGACGTCACATGGCCAAGGAAGACAAGTGGGGGGTAAGAAGCACAGATAAATCAGTACGCAAATGCAGGAACAGGGAAAAGGGACCAAGCTAGTGAGTCAAACAAGAATATCTCTGGTATATGGCCAGGATAGGAAATAGAGTGCCAAGTCCCTGGATCAGAACCTGATACAGTAGGTCTATGACATGGCGCTCCATTAGTCAGAAACACTAGTACAAAGTACTAGAGCAGCTGAGCAATTCAGCCCACTGCATATCCCCCAGCACACACCCGCTGCAGGGAGAAACAGAGCATTGCATCCTGGTACTAAGGAGGCAATCATGTCACCAAGGGGCGTCACTCAGCATTGCGTCTCTCCCGAAACAGATTTGCCCGGACAGGTAAGTTTATTACAGCACATGAATGTGAGAGAGTTGCAGAGAGCTGTAATACCAGGTTAAGCCAGTAGGAAAAGTATGGGGTATGGTAAATAATAAATGGAATGCAAAACGTAATGGAGAACCATGGCTTCTTAAATCAGCTGATCAGTGAGGGTGATGGTAGTCTGACTGACACTAATCTAATATTGATGTCCTAATGATAGGCCAATAATATTCTAGGTCTGAAAATCTAAGGCTGGGTTCTTATTGTGTTTAGCACTTTGGTGGGCTTTCAAGGGGTATACATCTAAAAAAACTAAACCGGTATTGGAAGGTTTGCCACGTTGGGTATATTCACTCCAAATAGTCAAACAGTGTTCAAAGGATTCATCTTTTATTTTTTTCCATCTTTTTTTCCTACACTGAATGGCGCAGTAGATGAAAACAAATGGAAGCAGGTCAAATGAAGACTAAATACCATATGTAAATATGAACCCGGCCTCAAGTCTAAGATTACTATATTATTTTTCACACATAACATCTCTGTCTAGGGAGATGTTTTTTTCTTAATCCCTAAACACTTTTCATAATGCTCCACCAGAACCATAGTGTAGTCAAGCACCTTCAATACTGGAAAAAGTAAATCACAAATTAGTGTATAGAGTGGTTATCACTTTCTTATGTTCCTTATATAGGCTCTAACTTTGAGGGCCTGTGCATTTACTTGTGAGTAGCGCGTGCAATGATGGGAAACGGCGATTGTGCTGTCCCCCGTCATTGAATCCCCTCAGATGCTGCGTTGATCGCACATCTGAGATGACAATTGAGCGCTGTCAGGGTTTAATCCGTTAAAAAAAAGATGAACCACTCATCTTATCTATTTGATCGTGAAGAATCGGCCAGGGCCATCTTGATTGAAGATCCAGCACAAAATCTTGCAAGGTGCATAATGATGTCATCACGCTGGCGGGTGTGGTGACCACATACACTACACACGAAAGTGCATGGGATCATCAATCACGATGCCCATGGCAGACTCGTCACAAATGGATGAGGTGAGTATAATTTTGTTTACCGCCATTTTAGGGAAATTGGATTTGTTACCCCGAAGCATGAAGAAATTCGGCTTAGCTAAGAATCAAATTTTTCCTGAAATTTGATTTGAAGTCCACATCATGAACTTCGATTCACTCAACACTAGTAAGAAGCCATCTTGAATGTTAAGCCTATGAGTTCTAAACCAGTCTTGGTTAAATTCCCAGGCCAGTGCGGATAAAAATTACAGTAGTGCCATAGTTACAGCCTTATAACAATGCTTGCGATGCCAACCTCAAATTTTTAATTACATGCAATTAAAAAAGTATTCAGATGCAGGTGCTGGTTTGAATGCTGCATAATATTTTTCATGGGACAGCTTCTTTAATCAACAACAGTCCAACCCTATTAGTATTGTCAACAAAAATAGCATAACCTAACAATGTAGGTTCTACTGAAATGTAATTTTGCACAACTTAGATGGCCTACCTTATATACTCTGTTTCTATCTTTTTCTGCTTTATACTAAACCTATCTTTTGCAGACTCACTTAGTATTTGGGCAGGATCTCTAGAACCTACCTTACAACGTTGATCACCTCGGTTGAGTATAGTTCTGTGAAATTTACAGTGAACCTTACAATTACTTGTCCATGGCCAAATGGAGACATTTTGGAAAACAATGTAGAGCAAAGCTTTAACTTTTGTGAGACCTTAGCAGGAATCGATTCCTTCTAGTTTTATTACTGAGAGTATGTCCAATGGATAGTTTTTGAGAGCAGTCAAGGGGTCCATATACCCCATCACATAAAGGTTTGTTGAACAAGTACTACTAGATGAAACACCATCTGGTCTACGTGTTCAGTGTGACATTTGAAGGAGCACGTTGTGAGATAACATTATTTTCGCAGGTGCCTGCAGCAACATCTCCATTAGCCATACTGTTTATTTGGTCCCGGATATAGAGGTGTCAGTAATAAAGGCCACATCTTCATAATAAGATTTAGGTTTCATCTGAAGTTAAGCCTATAAAGTTTTCATGCATTACTTATTTTTATGCTTTGTATCAAGCTTTTTTCCCAGCAGTTTTCAAGGTTAAATTCTAACCAACGAGAAACTCCTGCCAGATCACAGCACAAAATACCATTTTTCATTCTTAGGTTCCTGATTTATACTTTGAGTGAGATACATAATAGCTTGGATACAATCTTGGAAACAAAAAAGCAAATGTCTGATTGAATCAAAAAGACATTCTATTTGCAAAAGACTGCAAAGCTGTTTGATTCTGAATGTGTTTAGCAATTTGGCAAAGACTCCTGGTCACTTCTGGTCTCAGACAAATATTTCTAATGAAAGATATGGGATTTGGAACATAAATAAAGATAAATGATTGAAAATATGAGCCCTGTGCCTACTCCTTGTTGGGGTTTCAATGTCTTGAGTAATTGACTTTAATGGAAATCCTAAGTATGATGGGAATTAGATATGTGAAAAAAACATTTTCATACACGAGTTTGTGTATAATTTTAGCTATGTGTATCCAATTTACTGCAATCTTTAGATAACACTTAGAGAAGATTTACAAGACTAACTAGCATTAAGAATGCAAAAACTTGAAGCAGCCTGTATATACCCTACACATTTGTTTTTTAAATGTAGTCCTCAAGTCACCCCATCAGATCATGATTTCATGATAAAGAGAACACCTGTGACAACAACAACACAAAGTATATAAACCTTACAATACAAAAAAAATCCTGAAAAAAATGTGGGTAAGGTTGGACTATTCGGGGATTAAAGTAGGGCCCATAGACCTACTGTATTACCGGAATTTACCTGAAGGTAAGTTCACATGTGGTTGCTTTGAAGTCCAAAATGGGCTGCTTTTTGTGGTGACATTGCTGGAGAGATTGGCGCAGGTTTTATCCCTGCAGCATAAAATAATACTAATAATAATCTTTATTGATATAGTGCCAACTAGAGATGAGAAAATCTTCCAAGATTTGGTTAGTTTCAGATTCGCTGAATTTTTCAAAAAGTTTGGTTCAGGCCTGAATCTATTCGTTACAAACCAAAGTTGCTCCAATTGTCCTGGGAATTGGTATATAACCCCCTCTGGTCCTCTAAAACACATTTTTTTCTATAAAATGCTCCTTGCTCTTGTTTTGTTAATTTTTTACAATTTTTTTTCATTTTCCCTCTCCTGTCCCCTCGGTCTGATACAGTGTCAGGTGTAACTGTATCTGCTTTTATCATTGCCACTGCAAACTGCGGTTATTGCTTGGCCGCAACTGACTAAAATTACCTCCTGCCTGGTGATGACAGAACAATATTGATTGCTTATGCCCTGGGGGCTGTTTTACAAGATTAATCGGAATCGAACCAGAAAAGATTTGTATTCGATTTGGTGCCTAAAAAATCTGATATGAATGAATCTCTGAATCTGTGAATAGATTCGCTCATCTCTAGCGCCAGGATATTCCACAGCACTTCACACTCAGGACTGGTTCATGTAGAAACCGAGTCATAAATAACATGGCAACAAACAAGTCAATAATTAAAACAAGAGGAATGAGATCACATTTTGCATTTTTCTGCATTTTTAAAATTTCCTCCACTTGGCTGCAATTGTACAATGCTTAGGAGCTGCTCACAAATCCATAGTGGCAAATCCACAGAATATATACTACATGGAAACATTATGTCAGAATGATTTTTTCTTTTTTTGTGGCATTTCTAATGTTTTTTTTTAGGATCATTATTTCAGATTTTGTTGTGTGGTCAATCGTTACTTTAAAGGGGTTGTCCAACTTTTACAGTGATGGCCTATTCTCAGGGTAGGCAATTGCTAGCTGATTGTTGGGGTCCAATAGCATTCCTTGTTTGAGTGTAGCTTCAGTGCTGGAAGTTGTCGCTGAAACTACACATCACCATCAACTGTGTAGTGGAGGAAACGTATTACTACAGAGCAGCTGCCGTTAAAGTCAATGGGAGAGACACTACAGTGATGAGCTCTGTCCACTACACAGTTGGTGTTGCTGTATACTGGTACACAATCAGCTAGTAAGGACCTACCCTGAGGATAGAGCTAGATAACCCCTTTAATGCCTGTAGTGAAAATGAAATTTACCCCAAAGTGTTTTGTGTTGCATTTGCGCATTTTTATTTTTGTTTGCATTTTTGTTCGAAAAGCACAGGTTTTAAGTATATATTTTAAAAAAATCTAGAAAATATGCCACCACAAAAAAAAAAAACATGACAACCACCAAAAAATTGTAAAAAGGAGGCCTTAGTCGGTTACAACATTCCTTTAAGTCTATGGATACCCAATGGCATGGAAAATAATTTTTACATATGTTATTGGTAACGTTATGTAAATAAAATTAAGTATTTCCTTCTAATTCAAACTTTCTGCCCAATCTGCTAATATTACCCATTTCTCGTTTACTCTAATTGTAACTCAGATTTAAAACCAACATATCTTTATTAGCAATTTATAAGATAATTTAAAAACCCAGCCGGTAAGTCGCTATATATATACAGGGTGCCCACAAAAAAGTAGCCCACCTCCTAGTAAATCTGGCTTAGTTGTCCATAGCAACCAGATTACTTTTCTTCAAATCAACTGTGAATACCTTAATTTACCTGGACATTTTTTAATAGTTTTGCAACCAAATACCGCCAGAAGAAAAAATTGTTCTGCTTTTTCCAACAAGATGGGGCAACATGCCGCACCTCACTAGACTCACTGGCATGGGTTCATGAACTGTTTACGGAGGAGCAAACTGTGAGCAAAGGGTTATGGCCACCATGTTCCCTAGACTACTTTTTTCTTAGTCCCAGTATGGACTTGAACCTGTGATCCTCTGATCACCCATATAATACTTTTGTATTATAGTGTATCAAATGCAGTATAGTAAATTTGACATAATGCCTATTGGGCCCTGAAATTTTTATGCGGTATAGTAAATTTGACATAATGCCCATTGCCTATTAGGGCCTGAAATTTTTAGGTCCCAAGCTGCCATGACAAGCCCTCAGTACCCCTTAATTGTATCGTGGGGCCTGATGGGGTGAAGGAGTGAGCCCTTTCCCTTTTTCTCTCCACTTAGCACTAACCTGATTTGAGCATTGTACTGCAAAAAGGGATAATAACAATTTTATACACCATTCATTAGAGGTAAATGCTAGCTGTGTAACACAGTTGGCACCAGAAAGTGATGGCACTGCTCCTAAGTCCATCACTTCACAGTAATAGTATGCTGGAAAGGACTAACTACTTTCCAACAGAAACATACTATTAAGGCCTCATGCACACGATCGTTGTTTGTTTCCGCATTCGTTCCGTTTTTTTCACAGATAGGATGCTTCCCCATTCATTTCAATGGGTCCATCAAAAAATGCGGTTGGTTAACCGTTTTTGTTCCGCATCCGTGGTCTGTGTTTACCTTCCGTCAAAAAAATAGAGCATGTCCTTTTTTTTTCACGTTTGCGGACAAGGATAGGCATCATTACAATGGATCTTCCAAAAAAACGGATCCGTCAAAAAAAAGGGTCCGTCATCCTTTTTTTTGACGGACGCAAAATTTGCGGACGGAGCGGATGCGGAGGCAGTCAACGGTCGTGTGCATGTAGCCTAAGGCGCAGAGAAGGATGCACCCCTAAATGCAGTGACTGAGGATTCAAAGCTGTGGATGCAAGTAAAAGTAGTCATGATTAGGATGTGTCAAAGTGTGCTCCATTAGACAGGTGCAGTGAGGGAGAGGCACCTATAAGGGTGGGCTGCCTGCCTAATGGTAGTTGGGGGTGCCCATGTTGGTAATTTCCATTTGGATACTAGGCAGGGCACATGATAGAAATGCAATGGCAGGCATGTGGTGTTAAAGGGGTTGTCCGGGTTCAGAGCTGAACCCGGACATACCCATAATTTCACCCAGGTAGCCCCCCTGACAACAGCATTGGAGCATTTCATGCTCTGATGTTCTCCCTTGCCCTGTGCTGGATAGCGCAGGGCAAGGGCTCTTATATTTACAATAACACACTGCCGGGTGGAGGCTTCCGCCCGGCAGTGTGTTCGGTGACATCACCGGCTCTGATGGGGCGGCTTTAGCGCTGCCCTAGCCATTTTACAGGCTAGCGCAGTGCTAAAGCCCACCCAGCAGTGACGATGACATAACCCGGCTCACTGCAGGGCGGCAGTCTCTGCCTGGCAGCCCTAAGGAGAGCCCGGTTAGTTACAGGAACTCCATAAAATACCTTTGCCCTGCGAGATTCAGTGCAGGGCAAAGGAGAGCATCGGAGCTTGAACTGCTCCGATGTTCAAGTCAGGGGGCTGACTGGGTGAAATTGGGGATATGTCCGGGTTCAGTTCTGAACCCGGACAACCCCTTTAAGAGAGACAGAGAATAGGCAAGATTGAACTTAACAAGAGTCTCTCTTTACTGTGTGCAGGATTGAAGTTGTAGTACATCCCACAGTAGCAGATAAATACGGTACTGGCCCTTCGATTCCTCTAGCTGAAATATATGTGATAGGGATCTCTGGCTAATACCTGTACTTTGGTAACCATAGTTGTAGTGTCCACTATTCTGGGGTGCATAGGGTGTCTTAATTTGCTTCACCTCTGTAGCAGCAGGGTCAAGATTGGCTTCAGCTGGTTTATCTTACTGTCATGGTTTGCAGGCATGCTATGGGGCCTGAAAATTAGATGCCACTGATGTCTGAAGATCCAAAGTATCCTCATCTTGGCAGGCAGTAAATTAAGTTACCATTTTATAAATATAGTCTATAATCACAGGGATATCAAAAGATATTACATTAAACGGTGTCTACATACTTTCATTAGTATTGTCCACTGGTACAGATGTTTATTTTTATCAGTATTCTGTTTTCACTTACATATCGTTTTAATTAACAGGTTTTCTGTTTAATTAGTATGGCTTTGTGAGACTTTGGTCTCAAAAATTCTATTTTTATGTATGTAATTTATGTCTTTTCTCATATTAAATTTGAGATCCTGTTTAAATTAGTACTGCGTATTATTTTTCTTTCTGTCTGGGTTTAAAAAAAGCTCTGCGGGTTGAGGTACTCAACAAATCCTACTTCTTGCCATGACATTATCATGATGGCTACCTTCAGCTGTCACTGGGAGATCATTGCATACAGATTTAGTGTACAGCACGAATTAGGGAGGTTGTCCAGTATTTTGATAATGATGGCTTATCTTCAGAATAGGACATTGACTGAACAGGACCAGTGCTGCAGTAACCAGATGTGTCTACAAAACAATGGATGGAGTTGAATAATTCCACTGCCCAAACTCCCAAATAGCTGGCGGGTGCAGAGTGGCAGACATTTGCTGATCTGATATTTATGGCCTAACCTGGGGATAGGCCACCAATTTAAAAATTACTAGACAACCACCTTAAAGGGGTTTGCCCCATCTTGGTCATTAATGGCATATAGCTAGGATATGCCCTCTGTGTGAGATAGGGGTAGGTCCTAGAGGTAGCACCTATCTAGTGAAAGGGACCCCTGAAATGAAGAAGGGCAAATCTCGCTTGCCCCACCTGCTCTCCATTTATCACTATGAGCGCTGTGAAAATAGACAAGAGAGAGTGCTCAGCTATTTTCAGAAGTCCTATAGTGGTGAATGGAAGCATAGCCACCTCTCCATTCACTGATATAGGACTGCTGGAAACAGGCAAGCCAGAGCTCAGCTATATTTTGGAATTCCCATAGTCGTGAGTGGAAGAAGGCTGCATGTGCTCGGCTGCTCTCTGTTCAC
The DNA here is from genome assembly GCA_033119425.1 of Bufotes viridis. Lineage (NCBI taxonomy): Eukaryota > Metazoa > Chordata > Amphibia > Anura > Bufonidae > Bufotes > Bufotes viridis. The sequence goes on along the minus strand of JAKVIS010002223.1, from coordinate 2,356 downwards.
TTCACACATCCCATTCTGGAGATAGAACCAAGTCTCAGAACCAGGACGTGTATCTAGCTAACATTGATGACATGTCCTAAGTATATTCCATCAATACCCCCGATGGGAACAGCCCTTTAAGTTCAATACTAGCTGTAGAAATGCATATGCAGTTATATACCCCTAACAATGGCTGCATACAGTCAAAATTCAATCATAAAGTTTATACAGATACTCTATGAAATTAATCAGTACTGAAATTCGATCCTAAAAATAGACGCGTCCTCCCTTAAAGGGGTTGTGCAGCCAGTCAATATCCTATTGGTGTGCGTCCCACTCCTGGTACAGACTCGGATCAGCTGTTTCCAAAGTAGACAGTGCTCCTTTGAGCATTGTTTCCTCTACAAGATTACATAGTGCGTTGTCTCCCGAAGATAGGTCATCAATATATACAACAACCCATTTAACTTGACATACTGTATCCCAGGATGTGTTGAACAAGATGAAAACAAAAACGTATAATCCAATTAGTGATGAGCTAAGTATTATAAAATCCGGCTGCTTCGCTGAATTTAAAAAAAAAAAAATCTCTTTGTGATGAATTACTTCATAACCATAGCAAAGGCAGGTGCGCTCTGCGGCAACACTAAACCCTCACACTGATAAAATTGAGAGGTTAGTTCGACATATCCTACTAGAAGGACATGTCTTAAGCTCGGACACCACGGCAAGATCTCTCAAGTAGCCCGAGGCCCTACCACTCAACCTACCTGTGCCGTATGGGCGATACCAGGGGCCGTTGGGCATTTCGGGAGCGTAAGGCCTGACTCACAGACAGCTCACCAGTGACCTCCAGCATGTAACCATGCTTGCAATGGAAGGTGGGAGGTGCCGGTGAGCCCCACCCGAGACGAGCTGATATGGCCCAGAGCCTACCAGCTGCACCTGAATGTAGCCTGTAGATGAAAAGCAGGCACATTTAAATTGGAGTTTATACACCTCCAAACATATTATACAAACCATTAGAAAACGTGGTGTGATGTTTAAAAAGCAGGATATGCTCAACCCCTGGTATCGCCCATACGGCACAGGTAGGTTGAGTGGTAGGGCCTCGGGCTACTTGAGAGACCTTGCCGTGGTGTCCGAGCTTAAGACATGTCCTTCTAGTAGGATATGTCGAACTAACCTCTCAATTTTATCAGTGTGAGGGTTTAGTGTTGGCGCAGAGCGCACCTGCCTTTGCTATGGTTATGTTTTTGATGGTTCTCCACATCCACATGTAGGATGGTTATTGTGGTACTTGTAGTCCGTTGCTGGCATCTTCCATTGTATGCATTTTTTGCTGTTGATTGCTCCTAGCAACGGACTACAAGTGCAGGATGTGCTCCCCTATATACATGCACAACTGCATATGGGTTGAGCATATCCTGCTTGTTAAACATTACACCACATTTTCTAATGGTTTGATGAATTACTTCGCCACGAAACGCATTTCTTTGTAAGTAGTGGGTGCAATGACAAAGAGCGGTGATTGTGCTGCTCTCCGTCATTGTATCCCTCATCTGACAGTAATAATACAGTATAAAACAAAAAAAAGAATTAATTCAATTATACTTACCTCATCCATTTGATTGCTATGAACCAGCTGCCGCCATCTTGATTAAAGATGTAGCGCAAAATTTCACGTGGCCCGTGATGATGTCAGCTGGCGTGGTGACATCATACGTCATTGTGCATGGGATTTTGTGAGTGATATTCAATCAACATGGAGGCAGCTGGCTCATCACAATCAAATGCATGAGGTATGTATGATTTTTTTTACCGCCATTCAGGGAAAATCGAATTGCTACAATGAAGCATGGCTTGGATCAAAGTCCTTCGATTCGCTCAACACTACATCCAATGAATACCATCCATTGGCCATCCATCACTATAGGCTCACATGTAACATATACTTTTTTACTGGAAGGTTGTATCCATTTTGTATTCTGAGAAAATTGAGTCCTTTTAAGAGCTTTTCAACAGGTTATCTTTACATTTTTCCCTCCTGTCCCCATTTTGTAGGTATGGAAGAGTGTAATAAGTGAAGTTCTCAACTCTCTGTTTTATTTTACAGTGAAACCAAAGTTAAAATATCTCCTTAGACTATTGTAATGGCAATTGATATTTTTTTGGTATGTACTTTGAGCTCTGGTTACTTGCATCAAAATAAAAACAATATCCCTTTAATATCTCTCAGGAACACTGGAAAAGTTCTCTGTGGAATAAATTAATCTACATATATCAGTATTCGTTGCCAGGTCTGAGTGAAAAATCAATTTAGGAAAGCAAACGCACAATTTTATTGTTGTGATTAATCATTCAGCAAATTCAAAGT